>CAUYRH010156921.1:0-55317 GCA_963574655.1 Perodicticus potto | reverse complement strand
CACTTAAGGAAGGCTTTTGTAATGGCTCAGGTAAGAGTTACTAGTAGTGTGGAGAAGGGAGGGTAGTGGCAACTGAAATGGAGACAAGGTGAATAAAAGAGACATGTATTTTTGAGGCTTTCCAAGTAGCTGGGACTACAGACACATGCACCCCTGGCTAATGATTGATTTTTTGATGTAAGGCGTAAAGGAATGGGGCGAGAATCAAAGATGGCTCCTAGGTTTCTGGATTGAGTGGCTGGCTGGACAATAACTGATTGTAAGGGGAATGCTGGAGGTAGAGGAGGTTAAGACTATGTGTTTAGTTCTAGATATGTCAGCAAGATGCCTGAAGGACATCTAAATGGAGACACTGACTATATGGGTAGTCATATGAGCTCAGGGGAGAAGTCTAGATCTAGAGAATGGGGTAAAACTCCCTTTATATATATGTATAATTTTTTTTTTTTTGAGATGGAGTTTCACTTGGTCACCCTTGGTAAAGTGCTGTGGCATCATAGCTCACGGCAACCTCTAACTCTTGGGCTCAAGTGATCCTCTTGCCTCCGCTTCCTGAGTATCTGGGACAGGTGCCCGCCACAGCGCCTGGCTATTTTTAGAGACGGGGTCTTGCTCTGGCTCAGGCTGGTCTTGAAACTTTGAGCTCAGGCAATCCACCTGCCTTGGCCTCCCAAGTGCTGGGATTACAGGCATGAGCTACCATGCCCAGCTACTCACTAGCTTACAATTTTAAAAGATTTCTTTGGTACTGTTGCTTCTCTAATTTTTTTTCTGCAGTGATCTTTTTAATATGCAAAAATAAGTTTCACATCCTTATTCCAATGCTCTTGGAAAAACTGGACTCCTCTTAGTTCTTCAAACCTACCATGGCACATGTTCTCCCTGCCCAGAATGCTTCCTCTTCACAAGCCACCTTGTTGTTCATTTCCCCAGGGAGACATCCTGGAGTCACTGACCTTACACTAGATTAGGACCCTCTGTAAGGTTCTCCCTATAGTACCTTGCCCCCTCCCCCCACCATATATAACTATATTTTCATTTCATAGCTTGTAGCACACTTCAGTAGAATGTTCTGACTCCACCTGCCTCTATACAACTGTAAGCCCTATAAGGCCAGGGAGCATGTCTGGGTTGCTCATTGAGATATCCCCAGTTCCTGGCACAGAAGCTGCCTATACTAGGTACTCAGCAAATATTTAAATGAGTGATTATTTTTAATCCTCACAACAGCAGGGAAAGTTAGATATTATTCCTACTTACAAAAGAGGAGACCACCCAGAAGAGTTCCATGACCTTTCCTCTATTTGTATACTTAGAGTGAAACACAGTAACATTTCCTGAGACTGTAGTTCAAGAATGCCCTAAACAAAGTTTAAGAATTGAGAAAGTGGACCAAGAGCCAACTTCAGGTTAAAGCTGATTGCTATGTCCCCTCAAAACTCATGTTGAAACTTGGGTGGTACCTGTGGCTCCATGGGTAGGACGCCAGCCCCATATACCAAGGGTAGCAAGTTCGAACCTGGCCCCGGCCAAACTGCAACAAAAAATAGCCAGGCGTTGTGGCAGATGCCTGTGGTCCCAGCTACTGGGGAGGCTGAGGCAAGAGAATTGCCTGAGCCCAGGAATTGGAGATTGCTGTGAGCTGTGATGCCACAGCACTCTACTGAGGGCAATAAAATGAAACTGTCTCTTAAAAAAAAAAAAAAAACAAAACTCATGTTGAAACTTAATCCCTAATATAACAGTACTAAGAGATGAGTGAGGCCGTTAAGAAGTGATTGAGTCTGGCGGGCACCTGTAGTCCCAGCTACTTGGGAGGCTGAAGCAAGAGAATCACTTGAGCCCAAGAGTTGGAAGTTGCTGTGAGCTGTGACACTATGGCACTCTACCAAGGGTGACATAGTGAGACTCTGTCTCAAAAAAAAAAAAAAGAAGAAGTGATTGGGTCATGATGCCTCTGTCCTTAGGGTTAATAGGTCATCACAAAAGTGAGTTAACTATAAAAGCCAGTTTGGTTTTCTCTTGTGAGTGCTTCTCACCCTGTGATGCCTTCCCTCACAGCAAGATAACCCTAACCTGATATGACCTCTTGATCTTGGACTTCTCAGCCTCTGGAACTATAAGAAATAAATTTCATTATAAATTTTCCCATCTTAGAAGTAGATTAAGACACTGATGGTGATGTTTCCTATGTCCTTTATGAACCACATCCCTGTTTCCACATTTCTTCGGTGGGTTTTGTGCCAAGTGTTGGGAACATACTGAGTCCCTCACTTTTCCTCAAAATGAGTAAACAAAATATGTAGTGAGTTCAGACACAGAGATAATTAGTAAATATTGACCCATTAATGAATGAAATTACTGGAGCACCCTTAAAAAATTTGCATTATTGGAAATTTCCAGATTAGATTTCAATTGCTCTTTTCCAAGTAGTTTAATTTTAACCCCTTTCCAAGTGCTACTAGTAACGTTATGGAGTTGCATTTGTTGTTAGAAGCAGGTTATAGTGGGGTATCCCCCAAGAGCTTAGAAACAAGTTGGTACTCTGGGAATTAAGTAAGTAAAATCCACTTTTCCACTAAATACTATTAGTTGTATGATAGAGTAAAACTAAAGGGCTTTTAATGAGTGTATGAGTGAAACAATACTGAAAAGAAGAGCAAGGAGAAGGGGTCTTGTCCTGCCAGATATTAAGGTATAATAGTATAAAGCTACAGTAAGTAGTGTGACATTAGCATAGGAATGGAAAAATTCATAGGACATAATAGCCTCCCAAAAAACCAAAGTATAAAGTTTGAGAATTAAGAATATGGCATAATAATGTGTGTCAAATTAGATTAGTTGTTGTAAATGACATTGGGATTATTGACCAGCGATTTGGAAAAATTTTTTAAATGAGTTACTTAGGTACTTACTTAAAGAGAGGGGGTCATGTGGGCTGCTGGAGTACAGTGGCATAATTATAGTTCACTGTAACCTTTTTTTTTTTGAGACAGTGTTAGTCTGTTGCCCTGGGTATAGATAGAATGCCATGGAGTCATCGCTCACAGCAAACTCAAACTCTTTGGCATAAGCAATCCCCTTGCCTTAGCTTCCCAAGTCACTGAGACTACAGGCACCCACCACAACACTTGGCTATTTTTTTTTGTTTTAGTAGAAGCAGGGTCTATCTCTTGCTCAGGCTGATCTCAAACTCCTAAGCTCAAGCAATCCACCTGCCTTGGCCTCCCAGAACGCTAAGATTATACGGTGAGCCACCATGCTGAGCCTGCTCACTGTAACCTTGAACTACTGGACTCAAGTGATCTTCCCATCTTAGCCTTCTAAGTACCTAGGACTATAGGTCTGTGCCACCATACATGGCTACCTTTTTTTTTTTTTTTTCTGGTAGAGATGAGGCCTTTATTTTCTTGCCCAGGCTGGTCTTAAACTGCTGGCCTCGAGTGATCCTCCTGCCTCAGCCTCCCAAAGCACTGAGATTCCAGACATGAAAAGACTGAGTCTTTGTACCAAAAAATAAATGTTAAAAATTTAAATGTATGATAAATACATAAAGATTAAGAAAATATAAGTTACTGGTATTTTGATTTGGGGGCGGAGTTCGGAGATAAAGTCTCACTCTGTTACCTAGATTAGAGTGCTGTGATGTCAGCTTAGCTCATAGCAACCTCAAACTCTTGGGCGATCCTCTTGCCTCAGCCTCCCAAATAGCTAGGACTACAGGCTCCCACAGTACCCAGTTAGTCTTGCTCTGGCTCAGGGTGTTCCTAAACTCCTGAGCTCAAGCAATTCACCCGCCTCAGTCTCACAGAGTGCTAGTATTATAAGCATGAGCTACTGTGCCTGCCAGGGTGTATTTTAAATGTGATTTTCTTTTTTTTTTTGAGACAGAGCCTCAAGCTGCCACCCTGGATAGAGTGCTATGGCTTCACAGCTCACAGCAACCTCCAATTCCTGGGCTGAAGCGAGTCTCCTGCCTCCGCCTCCCAAGTTGCTGGGACTACAAGCACCCGCCACAATGCCCGGCCATTTTTTGGTTGCAGCCAACATTGTTGTTTGGCGGGCCCAGGCTGGATTCAAACCCGCCAGCTCAGGTGTACGTGGCTGGCACCTTAGCCGGTTGAGCCACAGGCGCCGAGCCATGATTTTCTTTTTTTAAGATAGAGTCTCACTCTGTGCTGTGGCATCAGCCTAGCTCACAGCAACCTTAAATTCCTGGTTTCAAGCAATCCTCCTGCCTCAGCCTCCCAAGTAGCTGGGACTACAGGTGCCAGCCACAGTGTCCAGCTAATTTTTTCTGTTTTTAGTCTCACTCTTGCTCGGACTGGTCCTGAACTACGGAGCTGAAGGGATTCTCCTGCTTTGGCCTCCTAGAGTGCTAGGATTACTGGTGTGAGCCACCATGTCCAGCCTAAATGTGACTATTTTCGACCTAGAAATTCTATTTAAAACAGTACTTTAGCAATTTTATTGTACATATAAATCACCTGTGTTAAAATACAGATTCTGATTGAATAGGTCTGAGGTGGGGGCCCAAGCTCCTAACTGGTGCACATTAAAACCACCTTAGAACCATTAGGTTGCACATTAGAATCATCTGAGGAGAGACCAGGTGCAGTGGCTCCTGCCTATAATCCTAGCACTCTGGGAGGCCAAGGCAGGTGGATTGCTTGAGCTCACAGGTTCGAGACTAGCCTAAGCAAGAGCGAGATGCTGTCTCTGAAAATAGCTGGGTTTTGTGGTGAGCGCCTGTAGTCCCAGCTACTTGGGAGGCTGAGGCAAGAGAATCACTTGAACCCAAGAGTTTGAGGTTGCTGTGAGCTAGAATGCCACAGCACTCTACTGAGGGTGACAAAAGTGAGACTGTCTCAAAAAAAAAAAAAGAAAAGGTGGAACATGGGCTTATGGGCTTTAAAAAGCTCTCCAGGTTACACATTCTGATGTGTAGTCAATGGTTTATAACTGTTGTCCTAAGGAGAAAATTGGACTGAACACAATTTTTATATAAAACGTTTATTGCAATATTGTTTATAAAATCAAAAGATTAGAAACAACCCAAATAAGTTGGGCATGGTAGCAAGCGCTTGTAGTCTTAGTGCCTATGGTTCTCTAGTCTCAGCTACTCAGGAGACTGAGGCAGGAGGATCATTTGAGCCTAGGAGTTTAAGGCTGTAATGGGCAATGATCACACTTGTAAATAACCACTACACTCTAGACTCGACAGCATAGTGGAAAAAAACTCTCCTAATGTTCAGCAATAAAGGACTGGTTGAAAAAATTACAGAACAACCATAAATGGATTAATTAGAAATTATGCCATAAATAAAGATTTATTGACACACAAATATGTCTATAACATATTCTGGAAAAATGCCAGTAGTAGTATGCTAGCAGGTTTATAATAGGACCCTATTTATGTAAATTTATAATTGTCCACATGTGGCAAATACATAGCAAGATACCTGGAAAGATGCTTATTAAAATAGTAAAGTAGGCTCAGCTTCTGTAGTTTAGTGGTTAGGGTACTGACCACATGCACCAGGGCTGGTGGGTTCGAACTCGGCCTGGGCTTGCTAAACAATGACAACTGCAACCAAAAACTAGCCGGGCACCTGTAGTCCCAGCTACTTGGGAGGCTGAGACAAGAGAATCACTTAAGCCCAAGAGTTTGAGGTTCCTGTGATGCCACAGCACTCTACTGAGGGTGACATAGTGAGACTCTTGTCTCAAAATAAATAAATAAAATAAAATAGTAAAGTAGTCCTGTCAGGTGATTTTAACTTTTTTTTTTTTTTTTTTTGAGACTCAGCTTCAAGATGTCACCCTGGGTAGAGTGCTGTGGCGTCACAGCTCACAGCAATCTCCAACTCCTGGGCTTAGGCGATCCTCTTGCCTCAGCCTCTCAAGTACCTGGGACTACAGGCACCTGCCACAATGCCCAGCTATTTTTTGGTTGCAGTTGTCACTGTTGTTTGGCGGGCCTAGGCTGGATTTGAACCTTGCCAGCTCTGGTGTATGCTGCTTGACCTACATGAGCTGAGCAAATTTTAACTTTTTATAGTTCTTTATAAAACTGCTTTCATTTGGGGGATTAGAAAGTGATTAGAAATATTTAAAACTCAAATCAGCTGGGCACAGTGGTATACACTTGTAGTCTCAACTATTCAAGATACTTAAGTCAGAAAGATCATTTGAGTCCAGGAGTTCACAACAGCCTAGGCAATATAGTGAGACCCAATATAAAAATAAATAAGTAAGATAAACTCAATGGAAGGGAGGACTAGAATATTATAACTAAATAGCCATAAACCTCGCCAATTTTATAGCAGTTCATTTGAAGAAAACTGTTCAATAAAAAATAATGGAATTGGGAGGGGAGAAGCCAGATGGCTGACCAGAGACACCAACTAACTGCCTGACTGGCTAATAAAGAAGGAAAAGTTTTAGATGAAATCGATAAAACTAAAAACAAATACAGGTGTAATTCTGAGGGAAAAGTACCAGTAAGAAATCCTACAATTCCATGGGAAGAAGTTGCAGAACAGAACAAGAAAAAGCAGGATATTGGCAGAAGATGACCGGAAGACTTGTAGCCCAGCAAGAAGGTAGGTGGAGCAGTTTGCTTCTTTCTCCCCCACATCTCTGGTGGTGGGCTCCCAAGCCACTGGAGAAACTTTCTGCCCATGTGATCCCATAGGCTGCTGCCACTAGTGGTCTGGGACCTGGTTATGGACAGGGCACAAGGCTCCCAGCCCCACTGGAGCACTTCCTACTCTTGCAGACCTGAGCCAGGACAGGAGATACCATATAGGCTCTTCATGTTCCTTGTGCTTTTTTCCTCCCCAGGGTGCTTCAGCTACTTAGGTTTCTCCCCGTTCCTTTCTTTCCATATAGATATTTTCCAACTCTAGCCCAGACTGCAGGATCCACAGGGGTCCAGCAGATCCCGAGTGATTTCTGTGACTGGGGCCTGGACGTTCAGGGCAGATGCCCTCCTTCCAGACTGCTCTTGCATATTTTCTCCCATACAGACTCTTTTTTGTCTTTCCCCTTCCTCATCTCTGGTTGCTGAGAGACAACTGAGCCAAAACTCTTGAGGTTTCCATACAGGGTAGAACTCAGGCCTTTCGTCTCTGTGCCCTGGAGTGGACCGAAGTGTACTCAGACTGTGACTGCAGCTGGCTGGCTTACCCTGGTGCTGGCTACCCTGTAGCTCCACTGGAGCCAGGCAGGCTCTGAAGTGGTGGGACATGGAGCCTGCTCAGGCACCCTCTGGGAGATTTGGGATGGGTGCACCTCTCCCTGGCATAGTCTGGGATTAACCTACTGGGTATGGGAAGGAGAGGGAGCCTGGTGGGGAGATCAGTGGAGAGTATGTGGTATGGGTCCTGGCTGTGACCCTTCCCCCACAGGAGGGCTGCACTCTTGGCTTAGATGGGATCATGGGCAGGAACTGCTCAGCCCACAGTTTAGTTACAGGCAAACTCAGCTGATCTGGGATCCAGCCTTCCAGGGATTACTGGGGGAAACTGTGGAGCAGGGTGCAGGGAGAAGAGTGAGGCTCTGAAGGCTTACAGGGGTAGCCTGTGAACTGCAGAAAGACCTGACTCTATAAATAGACTTTCTGGCTGAGCTGGGCCACTTGAGCCTCTTCCTAGCAGGGCAACACCCAGAAACGGGCAGCAGACCTTTAATCGCTATCACATCAGCCAACCCACCACCCACCACCCAAGGCATCAGTGTGCTTCTCCTGAGGGACTGGAACCAATCCAGGAACCAGAAACAGCATGCAGCTTGTTCCCTCCTGCAGACGCCACCTACTGACAGGGAGGCTCAAGCAACCTAGCCATGAATTGCCTTCCTCCTCCTCCCACTCTGGTGGTCATGGAAATCAAGAACCCCCCGGGAGCTACAGGGTTTCTCTCCCAAAGCTTGGGGCACTTAAGTTCTCCATCAGGGTGACCAGAGTCTACCATGGACACAAAAGAACATCTCAGCAGCTGCCTTGCTAACACAAACATCAGCTCACAACATAGCCCCTCAAAACATGTTCCAACTCAAACAGGGTGTGAGTGACTCACAACTTCCACTCACCATCACTGAGAGGGCATTTCAACCTTTGAACCTAGAAGTGAAAAGGAAGGGGGAAGAGTAGTAAGTGGGGGAAAGAAATAAAGAATAAGAAACCACACATGGGAAAAAACCAACAAAAACATCACTGGCAAAGTGAAGAATCAGATTGACTCCCCCAAGGGATCACAGTGTAGCCACCATAAAAGATCTTAACTATAAAGAAATGGTAGAAATAACAGAAATGGATTTCAGAGTATGGATGCAAAAAATAATGAAGGGAATTGAAGGAAAAGTAGAAAACCAACAAAAGGAAACCCAAAAAGTGACCCAAGAATTTAATAAAAGATAAGACAAAGTCTCCAAAGATCTGGAAAAAATGAGAAGGAATATAATAGAGCTTAAATAAATGAAGGAGTCATTCAGGGAGCTTCAAAACATAGTAGAAAGTTTCAACCACAGAGAAGAAAGAATCTTAGAGCTACTCTTGGTTCAAGTGATCTTTCTGCCTCAGCCTCCCAACTAGCTGGGACTATAGGCACTTGCCACAAAACCTGGCTAATTTTTCTATTTTTTAGTAGAGACAGGGTCTCACTCTTGCTTAGGCTGGTCTTGAACTCCTGATTTCAAGCGATCCTCCCACCTTGGCCTTGACCTAGAGTGCTAGGATTACAGACAGGGATGAGCTACTGTACCAGGCTGGAAGACGACTCTTGAACTTACCCCCATCATTTAAAGAGGAAGAAAAGAAGAGAGTAAAAGCAGAGCAATTTCTTAGGTAATTATGGGACTACACAAAGTGTATAAACATACAAATTATAGATATCCCCCCCAAAAGAAGAAAATCTCAATGGCAGGGAAGCTATAGCTAATGATACCATAACTGAAAATTTCTCAAGTATTTCCAAGGATTTAGACATCCACCTACTGGATGATATCTAACCCCAGGTTGACTTACTTCAGACAGAGCTTCTTCTAGTCACATAGTAATTAACCTGATCAAAGTCAAAATGAAAGAAAAAATTCTGGAAACAGTTGTTAAGTAGTGTCTGACCTAGAAGGGCAGAACCCATCAGGGTGACATCTGACTTCTCTGTTGAAACTTTACCAGCCTGAAAGGAGGGGCCTCCATCTTCAGTTTTCTCAGACAAAACAATTGCCAGCCTAGGATTCCCTATCTTACAAAACTAAGTGTCATATTCAATGGAAGAAATCAAATCTTTTACTGAAAAACAAACATTGAGAAAATCTGCCATTACAAGACTAATTCTGCAGGAAGTACTCAGACCAGTACTTTACACAGATCAGCACAGTAGACCACCAGCAAAGTAAGACACCCAAACACTAAAGGACAAAGCCTAGCTCTCAACAGTGGCCCAAGTGATAAAACGTGGTTACAAACCTGTACACAAGTTAAATAGAAATTGACCCTACATGTCAATTTTCTCAATAAATGGGAATGGTTGGAATTCCCCGAAGAGGCACAGGCTGGGCTGACTGATTAAAAGAACACTTAAGAAAATAGGTATGGCTAGGACATTTCTTAAACTGATAGAAGTACAACATACCCACAGCCATTATCATACTGAATGGAGAAAAACTAAAAGCATTTCCTCTTAGAACTGGAACTAAATAAGGATGCCCACTTTTCAGCATAGTGCTGGAAGTTCTAACCAATGTGATCAGTCAAGAGAAGGATATCAGAGGTATCCAAATGGGGACAGAAGAGGTAAAACTATCACTCTTTGCTGATGATATGATCTTATAGTTAGAAAATCCCAAGGACCCAACCATTAAGACCCCGGGAAGTCATCAAGAAATACAGTAACATCTCAGGATATGTTCAGAAATCAGTAGCCTTCATATACACTAATAACAGGCAAGCTGAAAATAAAATCAAAGAAATAATACCTTTTCACGTAGCATCAAAGAAATGAAATACCTTGGAATACACTTAACAAAGGATGTGAAGAATCTCTACAGAGAGAACTATGAAACACTGAAAAAAGAAATAGCAGGGGATGTTAACAGATGGAAAACATACTATGCTCATTTCAACATTGTTAACATGTCTATACTACCCAAAGTAGTATACCCACAGATTTAATGCAATTGCCATTAAAATTTCAATGTTGTACCTTGAAGATCTTGAAAAACAGTTCAATGTTTCATATGGAACCAGAAAAAACCTGCAAATAGCCAATGCAATTCCACAAAATAAGAACACATCTGGAGGCATCACATTATCAGACTTCAGGTTATACTACAAGGCCTTAGAGATCAAAACAACATGGTACTGGCATAAAAAGCGAGACATAGATCTATGGAACAGAATAGAGAACCTAGAGATGAAACCAGCTTCATATTGCCATCTGATCTTTCATAAAGCAAGCAAAAAGTGGGGGAAAGAATCCATGTTTAATAAATGGTGCTAGGAGAATTGGTTAGTCACACGTAAAAGACAGCATAGACCCTATCCTTTCACCACTTACGAAAATTAACTCATGATGGATAAGAGTTAAATCTAAAACACGAAACTGTAAAGTTGGCCTTTGGAAAGAATTTGTGAAGAAGACCCCACTAGCAATTGCAACAATGCAAAAATACGTGACCAGATCAAGTTAAAAAGTTTCTGCACAGCTAGGGACACGCACAACAAAGCAAAAAGAAAACATTCAGAGCGGAAGAAGATATTTGCATGCCATGAATCTGACAAAGGGCTAATTGCCAGAATCTACAAAGAACTCGACCAAATTAAAAAGAGTGAACAACTCCATTTAAAAACTGGGCAAGAGATGTGAACAGAATCTTTTCTCATGAGGACAGACGAATGGCCAAAAAACACATGAAAAATGCTTGTCTCTAATTATCAGAGAAATGCAAATCAAAACCACGTTGATATATCACCTAACCCCAGTGAGAATGGCCCACATCACAAGGTCCCAAAGCAAGAGATGCTGGTGTGGGTGCAGACGGGGGAACATTCAAGCACTCTTGGTAGGAAGGCAAATTAGTAAAGCCTCTATGGAAAGAACTAAGGAGAATCCTCAAAGAACTAAAAGTAGACCTTCCATTTGATCCTGTGCTCCCATTACTAGGTATCTACCCAAAAGAAAAAAGTCATTTTACCACAAGGACATTTGCACTTGAATGTTTATAATAGTCCAATTCACAATTGCAAAGATGTGAAAACAACCCAAATGCCCTTTAACATATGAAAGAATTAAACTGTGGCATATGTATACCATGGAATACTATTCAGCCATTAAAAGGATGGATATTTGGTATCTTTTATAGCAAGCTAGATGAATTTGGAGAACACTCTCCTATGTACCACAGTAATGGAAAAACAAGCATCACATGTGCTCAATACTAAATTGAAATTAGTAGATTAAAAACTACATGCTCACTGGATAGAAAAACTCAGTAAATTCAAGAAGTGAGAAGGGAAGAAGAGACTCAGCAAGTTCCCACCCAAAGGGAATAATGCATGGGTATGTGGTACACTTGCTAGGTGAAGGAAACAGCTACAACTTGAACTTCACCTTACAAATGTAAACTGTAATCTAATAATTTGAAATGTTAAAAAAGTTATATGAAATTAAAAGATAAAAAAATAGAAAATAATGGTCAATGTGGACTACAGAAAAATGAAGCCAACCATCCTATAACCTCAACCATTTAGGGCTAATAATCATGTGTTTGGATATGGGAGGGTCTGAGACAGAGAAAGAGAGCATTGCGAAAAGGAGATAAAGATAACAGAGTTTTCCATCCAAAATGATTATCTGAATTAGAAAGTCACTCTTTCAAATCAAGAGAGAACCAGAGCGCAGCTGGCTATATAGCTGACAGCAGAGGATCATGAGAAAGGACACTAACATTTATGGTGTGACACCCATATATATATGTACCTGGCAATGGTGCAAGTCGAGTAACTTATCCAAAGTGTACAACTAAATATTCATGATTGAAATCAATGGCTTTAACTACAAATCCCTTCTAAAATACTACACTCTCTTGAACTAACATCATGAGACTTTATGATTTGAGCATCCTGGATTCTTACCCCAGGGTCAACCAAAGCATTCGTGAAAACTAGAAAAGGATAGAGCTCTGTTTTTTTACTTTTAAACAATGGATTTTTTAACAAAATTGGGGCAACTTTGTACCTTGTACCTTATTAAAACTGGGACTAACACAACTTGATTGGTTTCACTAGCTTGCCATCACAGGATCTTTTGCCTTATTTCTTCTCGGAATGAGTCCTTGAGAATTTGTTAGAGTCTGGGGAGAGGAGGATCTGAAGTCTTCCCTATATATAAGAAAATCCAGGTTTTGTTAAGATCTTGGCCAAAGGCTTGGTGATATTAACTCCAAGGACAAATCCAGTTTCCTTTCAATACTGCTTGGGATTCTCGGAAGAATCCAAAGTGGCTGTAAAGCGGGATGTACAACTCCTTCCTTTGTGACATCACCAGAAAGAGAGGTAGCTAAGGGGCCTATTTGAGACACTCTTAGACTAACAGCCACTTTCGTGGGAGCTCAAGAACAACAACTTTTAAAACTGAGGATAAATGTTCAGGCTTCATTAGGATCCTGAATACAAGCCAGCCGATAAAATATGGGGTCTTCTCAGAAGGGTTCAGTCTATCAGATACTGAAGACAAGTAAAACTGGGTCCAAGGTTTCAGCACAGAGAGGGACTGAGGTTACTGACACATCTCCTCAGCGGGGACATGGGTACATTTTTGGCCCAAGCCAGCAAAATGGTTCAGTCTCCCTGACCCCTTCTGCCCAGCGAAGATCAAGATCAGAAGCTGCACATCAGAGCATTCCCCATTCACCATCAGACTATCCTCGGTCTTTCTCTCCCAAGCCAGGGCCCAGTGTCTCTGCAGCATCCACCCCTCGGGGAACCGAGAGCCGATCAAGAACAGAAGGATCCCGCCATTCCTCTCCTCATCGAAAGGTCCAGCAGACTCAGACAACACCTTCCTTTTCTATAAGCATGCATCGAAACGTTAGTCCAGTCAGAGAGGAAGCAACACGAAAAAGTGGTGAAGCCAAACAACTGCGTAATGAGGTCAGTCACCGTGCCTCATCAGCCCTAGATGCCAAATCCTTTCGTCGGTTGAGTTTTCTAGACCAAAAGGATAACTTACAATCACAAATCTTACAAGAGGACCCACCCTCCAAGGTCCAGAAGCCCCAAGGGGTCAGAGTTCCCCGTAAGATTTCACTTTACCCTAAAGATGAGGCAGTACAAACTGAGCCTATCCGAAGGATTACTGGTGAGGTTAGATCTTCAAGGAGTCCCCCTGCCCCAGAGCATGGCAGTAGCCGTGTCACTGCAGAACCTCGGGGGCTCCAGAAGAAGATACCTGGAGAAGAGCCAGAAATGGGTCCTCGCAGCTCAGTTCTTCCAGACTCCAAGCCCTTGCAAAAGAATATGAACTTAGAATCACCTCCCAAACTCTGGACCCTTAGAGACTTGGTT
Source organism: Perodicticus potto (assembly GCA_963574655.1). Classification (NCBI taxonomy): domain Eukaryota; kingdom Metazoa; phylum Chordata; class Mammalia; order Primates; family Lorisidae; genus Perodicticus; species Perodicticus potto. The sequence goes on along the minus strand of CAUYRH010156921.1, from coordinate 41,747 downwards.
AGCGGACACCGAGTTTCTGTGCGGCCAGATCCTGAGTCTTCCCGAAAGCATTCTGCCTATCCTGAAACCAAACACTCTACTAAGTTCTTAGTATCAGAGGTGGAGTCCAACGTGAAGTCCCCAACCAGAGGAGACAGTGAGATGGGCCGCAGGGTCACCATCTCAGAAATACCATCAACTCAACGTGGGACAGCTCGATCAGTGTCTCAGAGTTCCCATAGATCTTCCATGTTTGTCTCTCCAGAGTCCACCTTTAAACAGCAAAGTCCAAAACCCACGGAAACTACCTACATGTCCCCAGGACCTGCGCTTAGGTATCCAGAACCCTCACAAAAGCCATCTAGCCAACCAGAAGTGGAGCTGACTCCTCGGCCCTTGCCTCCCAGGTCCTTACCTAGGTACGAACCTGACTCATCGTGGTGGTACTTACTGAATCCTGAAGTCGAAACACCCCAAAGCCGGCCAACAACACCTGATTTAGAGCCTAAGTCTCCTCCCCTTGATCCTTTCCTGACCTTTTTAAAAATGGACTCACAGCCTTTCTGTGAAGATTTTATGTTTCAGAGAGAGAAGGCAAGCTCACCACCACCACCACCAACACCAAAGGATTTTCCAAGTCAGGCATCACTAAGGGAAGTGCCACGGGCCATCAAGTATACCTGCAAACAACCCATTCAAAGGTTTAGTGCTTTCTTCCTGGGTATGTGAAGAAGCAGATTGCCCAGGTGCAGCCTAAATTTAGTGAGATGGGATTTTGGGGTTGGTAGGAAAGTCCTCTTCATTCTGGGCCTAAGGCCTGCCCTTTTGCCAGTGGCAGAGCTAATCCTGTTCTTAAGCCCCATTGCTTCATTCCTTCCCTGCCAGCTTCTTTTATCAGTGCCAGGCAAATGGCATCAATGACAATGCTTGGGCCTATCATCAAGCATTGACTCTTCCAGGTAACACTGCTTAACTTTTCAATGAAAGATAGTAAAGAGTGGTTTGCAGGGTCAGAAGCTGCTTCCCAGAATGGAGATAAATAACTGAGCTGGGTTAAGGGCTGGTAAGAGCTGTTAAAAGAGAATAAGGACCTCAAGTAAATACTCTTGCAACAAGAGTGGACAAGGTGGGTGTTTATGAGTTGGAACTTGAACTTCTAGGAGGGGAAAGGCATCCACAGGGAAGAGTGGGTGTAAAAAAAGGCAGCGGTAGGGTGGTGCTTGTGGCTCAAAGGAGTAGGGTGCCGGCCCCATATGCCAGACGTGGTGGGCTCAAACCCAGCCCTAGACCAAAACTGCAAAAAAATAAAATAAATTAAACAAATAAAAAGGCAGAGGCAGTTGGGAATGTGATGCTTATTCAGAGGTTGGAGGACTTCTTGGAGAAGATCAAGAATTGAGGGCACCTCTGGGTAGAGACATGTTGAACTAGAAAGGGAGTTGTAAGTAGCGGAGTTTGAGGTTGTGCTTCCTATAGAGAGAAGAAAAGCAACCATCTCTCTGTTACTTTCAGATGTCTCTGAGGAAATGTACAATCGTGTCATCTGGTGGCTAAAAGGTCTGTGCTTTTCTCTCCTATGGGAAGTCTGGGGGGTGGGAATACAGGTGAGAGGGTGGTATCTATATATCTGTAGATCTAGGTCCTTTAGGAGATACATGCTGGGGTTTTGACCTTAAGGGACAGAAGAACTTCTCATCTTGCCTTAAATTCCATCATTAGAAGCATTTCTTTGGGACTTGGAATCTTTTTCATTTTCAAGAGTCTCCTTTTAATGGAAAATCATTTCTGGAATGAAGAACTATTTAAGCCCCATGGCCTTTCACCTTAGCTGATTTTACCTCTCATGTGATTTAAAAAAAAAAAAAAAAAAAAAAAGAGGCTCAGTGCAGTGGCTCATGCCTGTAATTCAAACATTCTGGGAAGCCATGGCAGCCACATTGCTTGAGCTCAGGAGTTCGAGACCAGCCTGAGCAAGAGTAAGACTCCATCTCTACTAAAAAATAGAAAAACCGAGACAAGAGGATTGCTTGAGCCATGACATTCTACCCAGGGCAACAAAGTGAGACTCCTATCTAAAAAAAGCAACAAAAAAACTGCTAAAGCAAACTTTCTGCTTCACAATCTTGCACAGGCTGAGCCTACGTTAATTCAGGTTGGAGATTCTTCTCATGTGTTTTTCTGGCTTCTCAGAATCCTCTTCCAGTCTCTACCCTACAACCTGAGAGGTACTTATTGGCTACTGCCCAGCCAGGATCTCTAGGGAAGTCTCTTAGCCTGCCCCTTGAGGCTGTTCATGGGTCTTGCAGCTCTAGAATCTTTAAGAGAAGTGTCCCCAGGGCCTCATGACCCTCCACTCCTTTGTACTCTTGGCCTCTCTGGTGGCAGGGGAGGATAGGGACCAGCCCTCAGAGAGTAATTCTTGGCAGCAGGAATTTCTTGCTATGAGTATTGTGGCCCAAATATGCTCCAGCCCTATGAACATGACAGAGGCCAGGGCTGTGCATAAAGCAGTTCCTGGGAAGGAGAGAGCCCTGGGAATGCAATCCAGTCCCAACCAGCATAAGCCTGCCAAATGATGGACAGCAAAGAAGAGAGAAGGGCAGCAAAGTTCTATAAAGTAGTGGTATAGTAATGTGTGGACACCATAGTTACCCTACCGGGTTTGAACCCTGGGTCCACTATTTTCTGACTGTGACCTTGGGTTTGGTAAGTTATTTTGCCTTTCCAAGCCTCAGTTTCCCCATCTGTTAATGGGAATAATAGTTTCCTTTTAGTATTACTGTGAGGTTTATTATAAGCTATCATAGGGTATTACGCATAAAACACTTAGAGTGGTGGTTTGCAGTAGTGAGCATTGAGTAAATACAAACTGTTGTTATTTGGGCCACTTGCACTTATACTAGGAAGGGATTTGGGCCAGGTTATGCCCAAGTCCACAGGGCATCTTTAGTAAAATTCTCTTTTTCCCCTCCTATTGGTACTCTCTGAATTCATTTGCTGCCCCCCGGGGAATGCCTGGCTTCTACTTCTGTGTTATGACAGATGAGGAGGTAAGAATGCCCCGAGAGGTTCCTTCCACTCTTCCTGTGCTCCCTGCCCCACCCCATCCAAGTCCTTCTCCTGGCCTCTGATGAAACGGTGCAGAGAGAGCTCTGCTCCCAATGGTTGGGCAGGTTGTTCACTGCACAAAGGTACCTGGTAGAGGAGGCAAGTGAGGGCTGAAATCTAGCCTGTATCACACTTGCCAAGCTGCGCACCTATGGGGCTGCATCTCCCCAGAGGATTGCTGGCACAAAAATGCTATATGAGCTTGTTGCAGCCTTAGAACAGAAACCTTCTGGCAGATAATGAATACTGCCAAGTGCTCTGTGGAAATACCAGGAAGCCATGAATTAAATCAGTCCCCATTTGGCTCTCCTCTCTGGCCTGGGGCACTCCAAAGAAGGGTCGCTTTTCTAGGTTACACACTATATGAGTCTTTAACTTGGAAAAACTCAAGGTGAACTCTGCTTCTGGCAGTGTTGTGTCCTAAATTTGGTAAACAGTGTCCTGATTTCACAGTGTATTGTTCCCATAAGTACTTTGGCTCTTCTTGCCCCATGTTTGGTAAGATGGTCAAAGCTACTTCCATTCTTTCTTTTGCCATATTTCTCTTTCTCTTACCCAAAGCCTAGCAGTGACCTCTAATGGGTCCTATCCATGGGCTAACCCAGGATGGACAGTTGACTTCAGAAGGCAAACAAACGAGCAAGGGGCAGCCTGAGCTCAGATAACAGAACAGCTGAAGGGGAGGTGTCCAGAAATGCTGCTGCCACCCTCTCTGCCATAGTTTCTTATCCAGCCCCATGCCCTGAGCTCAGCTGTGGGTGGGAACAGCTACTTAGAGAGATTACCTTTATACAAGACAATAAATCCTTCCCTTCCTCCCTCTGTTCCTTCCTCCCCACCCCACCCCCGTCCTCCCTTTCATAGACAATTTTAATTCACATACCCATAGCACTCTGCTAGGCACTACTGGGGAAGCATTGAAGCTTCATTGCACAATATTCTTTGGTCTTGAGAAACCATCTGGTTGGAGAGATAAGAAATGGACGGGAAACATTTAAACAACAATATGAAATAGTTTGTGCTCAAAGTCAAAATAGATGGAACAGACTGAATGAGTGTTCTTTCTTAGGAAAGAGGAGTCAGCAGGAGGTGGGCAGAGGGTCACCTGGTTTTGTCCTCCTTCCCAAAGCCAGGAGGAGGGGCCTTAACAGCTAGTCTCTTGTTCACCATACCTTTGGCAAAGGAATACTATTTCCCTTAATGTTTTGAATGAGATTTAAGATTTAATGTTTTTGACTGAACAGGCTCCTCCTTTCTCTCCCCCACCCTCACCCTCTTTTTCTGTGCATCTTGTTTTAGTTTAGGAAGTCAAAGCCTTGGCAGCAGGGCAGCTACTTCCCAAAATAGCTTTTATCCTGTCTCGATAATTACAGCTCTCCAGCCCTGTTCAGCAACAGAATTGGTCCTCAGAAGCTGGGAAGAGAAGGCTCTCAGGCAGCTGGGCTGCTGGTCTTTTCTGCTCTCTGGAGGAAGGGAGGCATGGAGGTGGCCCAGGTGCTCTTCCTACAAAGCATGAGAGAGCTAGGTTTTCCCTAGCCTGTCTCCTAGGATGCGTCGTCCTCATGAAGTCTCAAGATGGAGGCTCTGAGGTGCTGGTATCCAAGGCTTCTCTGTTTCCTCTGATCTGGAGATGGTTGACCATAGAGTCTGTTCCAGATTCCATTCCCAGTGGTAATTCTCTGGTAGTCAGCCACAAAGCCTGGCTTGTGAGAGACAGCATGTTTGTTGTTGAGCTTTATGACCCCCCCCCCCCCGGGGTAAACAGTTGGGGAATGGTGCCTGATCCAGCCTCTCTACCTATCAGTCCCCACTTTTGTCTAAGAAGTGGGGTGGACATATGCTTCTCATCCTTGGATTGGGACATTAGAGGCTGGACCTTCCCCAGAGGAGGGTGTGCTGAACTGAGGGAAGCATTCCTGATGGGCTTTTTTTGGTATCTGAACTCAGAAGCACACAGGAAGTTTCTGAGGGTACCCTGTTGGGTCAGCAGGGGCTGACTTCTCACACAGCTCTGGGGAGTTCCTGGAAATAAAGCTGTTCTTGACAGGAAGGGGTGCAGTGCCTCTTATAGACAGGGTTGCCCTAGATTGAAGATCCTGTGTCCTTAAGGCACCTGTCCTACTCACCCTTAAATGTGACATCTCAGGCTTTCAGAGGACAAGGTGATTTACTCCCTGCTATACCTATCAATTATACAAAGACCAACTCTGGAAAACAGGTCAGGAACTAGAGGAAGCAGTCATAGCCAAGGAAGACCTCAGTGTCTTTAGGGAGGCATGTCATTTGTCCCCTGAAAACAGAACGATCAGCCTATTGGCTCCTGAACATAGGAAAAGTTTTGCTCAGGTTGACTTCCTTTATAAAGAAGAATCCAAAGCTCTCGAGGAACTTGGGGAGTTAATGCATTCATGAGGATATAAGCAGAATCCTAGGACCTAGGCTGTCTGAAAGGAACCCTAGGGACTGTCTTCCCAGCTTCCCTCATTTTTCTCTTGCATTGTCTTGGTTTGTAATTGACAGGAAAGTGAATTGTTGAAAGAATGGAGTGGAGCTGTTGAAAATGGAGCAGGACACCTTAGGAGGCTTTTTATAGCAGCTTGATGCTCACTACATAGCTTCTTGGAAGTAGTTATCTTATCCTGTCAGATGGCACCTTGTTCATTTCCAGTCATCATGGCCAGACAATTCCAGAGCAGCATGGAAGACTGGCAACCTTTAGCCAACCCTCGCTAATTTGGGGATAGGCTAGGCTGACCAACTCATCAGGGTTTGCCTAAGATTTTTCTGGTTTCTGTACTAAAAGTCCCATGTCTTGAAAACTACTCCAGTCCTGGGAAAACCAGGGCAGTGGATCACCTAGGACAAGTTTGGGGCATTTGGCTTCAGCAAGAGCCCCTGGAAGCCCAGGGTGGAGGACAATGTTTCAGTTTCATGTGAGGCCTGAGCAGGTTCCTCCCTCTGACTATAAAATGGGAGCAAGAAAATGTGATGCCTTCCTTTTGGGCTTGATGACAGAACTGAGGCCAGAGTTCCTTAGTTCTTTGTTCTGCCCAGAGTGATCTTACTTAGGAAAGAAACTGCCATATCCATTTTGGACTTTCTGGTGTATCTTCACCAGAAGATAGTTATTTGGTGATTAGAACTCATTTCCAGCATCGCATCTTTCTGTCAGAATAGTTTGGTATTGTTTGGAATGGTGGATTTTTTTTTAGGTAAGAGGAGAAACAGGGGATCTGTGTAGATTAGTGAGCTTGGCTTCAGAGGGCAGGGCACATATTTGGGTGAAGAAGCAAATCTGTAACCCAGAAGCCACCCTGACAACTGCTGAGCCAGGGGAAGGAAGGCTATGCAGAGTGGCAGAAATGGCCATGTCCCTTTACCCTCCTCTGCTCAGCTGCCTTTGGCTCAGCTGCTATGTGGGGAGCAGCAAGAGACAGCTGGACCTTGGGGGCTGAATGAAGGCTGGAGGAGGGGGAGAGAATGTAGGCAGTTCTTGAAAGAAGCTCAGGCCATGACACTAAAGATGTCACTTCCTTGGCACAGCCGGTACAGGCAAAGTCATGTAGCTCTAGGGAGCTCTACAGTGTCTGTTTCTGGGAATATGGATCAGTAGGTCTGAGGCTAAGACCTGCTTTCTAGAGATGGTATGGTGTCTAGCAGGTGGTAGCAGCATTCCAGTGTCACTTTAGTGTAAGGCATTACTCTGGTATTCTTTCTCCTCCCTTCTGTTGACACCCGTTACACGTGCATACTCCTAATCCTTTGGAGGAAAGGCATTTGAAATAGTTACACTTGAGAGTTGCTGGTTTGATGTTGATAATCTTCTCATTATCAGAGATAATAGCTATCATTCATTTAGTGATTATATTAAGTGAATTAGTGAATCTTCATAGCAACCTATAAGGTGGGCTTTTTTTCTCCCTATTTCACAGATGAAGAAACTGAGGCTCAGAGCTTGCTCATCAAAGCTGGGAGCACTTTATGGAGCTTCCTGCCCCAGGGATTCAACTATGTGGTATAGAAATACTCCTTCTTTAGCTACATCTTCCTGGAACATAACTTCTTAATATTTCAGCACCACGTTTAGATATCAAGAATTGTGAATGGAAAGGTTTTAGGGGGAGTAACTTCTGTGTATTTGTATATGAACATGAGTCTGGGAGGTGAGTTTAAGCTCATAATCAGCCAGAATGAAGGGCAAGTGATGGGTCAGTGAAGCTCAGAGCCTCAAGGCTTGCCTGTCCTCCAAAATCAGAGTGGAAAACTAATCATTGAATCCCTTTAGTCAATCTAGATTGATCAGCTATCTCCTGGGGGCAGAGGCCTGGATACTGACATCATATCACATGTTTGCTGAATTGAAGTAAGCAGAGGTTAAAACAGAAAGAAGACATACTCCCTGCTCTTGAGGGTCTGTGGTTAATTTAGGAGAGAATAAAATACAGATCAGTCACTAGAAAGGGTATGGACATCAAAGGACAAAGCAAAGTACAATGGAATGAGTCAGCAAAGCTGAGGCTGGGAAGGCAGTGCTGGGTAGTGGTGGTGGTGGGGTGAGTCTTTCAGGGGAATCACATTAGGAGGAGACATGTAAGTCTCTTCCAACTCTGAGGTCCTGTAGCCCTGTTCTGCTCAGGATGGGTGTTGGAAAGACTGCGCTGTTGGAGTAGCTAGCTTGTAACCCTGTGCCAGCTCTGGAATTGCCCCTTTCTGCAGCTACTCAGCAGGTGCTAGGAAACGCAGTGCTCCCCAGCCTTGCCACCCATATCTCATGCCTGCCCCAAGATCATGGGACATGTAGCAGCAGATGGGGGGAGAAGTAAGGCTTACGGTATTTTTATTTCTTACCTTTGTCTAGCACAGACTTTGCTGGCTGAGGTTTCCTTGAAAGACACAGTCCAGCCCTTTGGCTCCACCAGAGCTCTCTGACTGTATCATCAGTGACTCATCTACCTCTGTGGAAGGGAGGTACAATTAGTACAAGCACTTCTTAAGGGAAACTTAGCTACTGAGAGGCAAAAGTTGCTTTTGCTAATCATGTAGATTTGAAATCCTGTTTTCTTGTGGTAATTGCTCTTTATTCTTGGCTTTGAACCTGGGCCCTTGTTTGGCCCAAGTGCAGCCTCCTTGCTTATTAGTTCCTATGCTTTATAACCTTCAACCATAGGTGGGCAGGAAAGACTTAGTAGAGGGAGTCAAGATAGACCAAGTCGGCCTAAGCAAAGGAGCCTGGGCCAGCAGGCTGGAACAGGGGTTGCTGATCTTGAGTTTCCCATCTGAGTGTCCTATCCCCAGACACTTGACCTAGATAACCCAACATAGGAGTGCCTGGGAAATTGTACTCTGGTCAAGGACATCAATGCCTAGTGAGATGTCGAATTTCAAAGGAGAGCTATAGCTCCAAGAGTTGAGTAGTGCTAAGGCAGACTTGGCCAGGTCACCTGCCACCTGGAAGTGGGGAAGAGCACTCAGAAGTCAGGGATCTGTGCAAGGGCTGCTGCTGTATCTCAGCCCTACTTCTCCCCAGACGTCAGACACTGCCATCATCAACACAGAATGTGAGAGCTGGAGCTGAGGGGAGTCCAATCTGTCTTTCAGTAGAAGAAACAGAGGCCCCGTGGGGGCAAGGGACTTGGGAGCAATGAGATAATAGCTGAAGTTACCATAGGACTTACGCCCAGGACAAATTCTCTCAGAGCCTCTGAATGTTGCGGGTTAGCATACAGGGCTTGTGCAGATGGAATGGCTTGAAGTCTGTCTTCAACTTTTATTTCACTCCAGCAGCCTCATGTTGGGCCTGTGGTACAATAATGAGAAAAGGGCTGTGGCCATCAAAACCCCAAGATTCTTGGCTTGGAGCTGAGTTCCATGCTCCCAGGCCTCTCTTGGGCCCTCACTTCCCTCAAGGCAAGCTGGCATCAACATGCTTCTCTGAAGTCTGGGCAGCAGGTGCCAGAGAAGAGCTGGGATTCCAACCACAGCTGAGGATGAGCTAACTGGGCTGCCTTTTGAGATGTGTCTATGTCCACACTTGGAACACAGCTGAGGATGGGGGGAGGAGGGATGTTATGAGAGAGGAAAACAAGGCTTTGTGATGGGGCTCCCTTCCTTGACATGGGCTTTCTCCCCACCCCAGGCCACATGACTGCCCACTGGCTGTAAGCACCCAAGAGGTATTCTTATGAGTGCATGCATGAGTACCAGAGGCCTGGGGCTTTGAACAGTGGGGCTTTGTGTAGCCCAAGCTTGATATTTAGGGCTGATGGCAGCAGCAGCTGCTACTTCTGAAGACTTCCAGCAGTCATTGGTTTCTCTCTTTATGTCTTTGTTTTCCTGAATCAGCTTCATATCTTTTGATCTGCCCCAGGCCTTTTCCAGGAGCCACTAGATACCGTCAGAGGTTCCTCATCAGAGGCAAGCTGCTGTCCCCATCCTACTTCCTCCTCCTCTCAGATCCTGGGTCTTCCCCTGAGTCTCTGCTTGGCCACTTTGCTTCAGCACGTCCTTGCTCTCTTGTCTTTCTCTAAGGCCTACAGTAGCATGCAGCATACCCTCCTTCCCCCACTGCATCTACTTTTAGAATGCCAGAGCTGCAAGGAAGCTTAGAAATAATCTAGTTTATGCTAAATTTGGTTGCTTTCACCTGTAATCCTAGCACTTTAGAGGCCAAGGCAAGAAGATTGCTTGAGGCCTGGAGTTTGAGACCAGCCTGGCCAACATAATGAGACCCTATCTCTAAAAACAAAATCAGCAGTATGTGGTGGCATGCATGTATCGTCCTGGCTACTAGGGAGGCTAAGGCAGGAGGATCACTTGGGCCCAGGAGTTCAAGGCTGCAAGTTAGTTATGATTGCACCACTGCACTCTAGCCTCAGTAACAGAGTGAAACCCTCTTTCTCAAAAACAAAAATAATTTTAAAAATTTGGTTTAATTCCCTCATTTTTAGGTGTGGAAACTGAGGGCCTGAGAGGTGAAGTGAGTTGCCCAAGGTCACCCAGCTAGGAAGGTTTCTCCTCAATCGGCTGGTTCACAAACATTTCTGATATCTTTATGCAACAACATTCTTCCATTCTCCAGCCCACCAGTGCCAAATAGCAACCCTGTTTTTTCTAAGCCTAATTTCACCAGCTGTCTCAAATTCTCTTTCTTCCATTGGCTGAGTTCTGACTGGTCCCAACCATGGCCACTGGTTCACAGATGAGACTGGAATAGGGCAGGTACTCATAGAGAAGGCCATGCTTTTGTGTCTCAGTTTTGTCCAGAGTGTATTCAGGCAGAGGCCAGTCATCCTGCTCTTAGGGGAGAGGTCTAGAGGGTATGGTAGGGGCATACTTCTGGAAACTTCCACGGGAGCCTGACAAGCTCAGACTCCTTACTTAGCTCAGGAAATCCTTCACCAGCTCCTCACTCCCCAAGGATCTAAACTCCTCATCCGCCAAGCATCTGTCTTCCCCTAGCTGCTGCTCTGACTCTTTTGAGCCTCTAGTGCCTCTAAAAGCTCCTGAGGCATCTGTCCCCACAGCATCTCACCTGTTTGTCAGAGGAAGAGTGGCCCAGTTGGGCCTGGGTCATACCTGGGCTGGCCTCTCCCAAGGCCCTCCCCACTTTTCTCAGCCCTAGGCAAGGCTTCACACGCAATCAAAGCCACTAGGCCTCTCCCTTCCACCCTTCCAGCAGATGATCCCTGGATAATTTGTGTAGTAAATCCTCTTTAATCTTTAATCTGGAGTCCTGCACAAAGGGAACCTGCCACTTTGGCTTGGGTGGAGGTAGAGAATGTCTGACATTCCCCTTTAAGAAGTGTGGAGGGTATGGACAGTCAGTAACTTGGACATCAGTCGCCTTCACTTTCTGAAAACCTTACTGAATCTCTGGAGTAACTAAAGGTTTCTCTCCAACCTGTGTAGCAACTCCCCTTTTTTCCAAAGTCATCTCCTGGGCATTCCAAGTGAGCTGTCCCTTTTTCTTTGGGGATTGGCTCAAGCTCCTGAAGCTGAGTAAGGAAGGACCAGGTGCCCAGTGCAGTCCACAGACGAGGAGCCAAGGCCCCAACCTGTCCTGAGCTACCCTCGGTACCCTGCGCCTCCGGGGGTCTCAGGCTGCAAGGCCTGCCCCCAGGTAGGCGCCCCCAGCTCATAGTGAGCGCCCGCTCAGCGGAGCTGCAGCCCCACCCCAGGCCGCCTCGCTCCGCCCCCGTTGCTGGGCCCCGCCCCCAGCGGTCGCACTCGGGGAGGCGGGCGGGGGCCATCGGTGTTGTGAGGTCGGCTTGCAGCTCCCGCTGCAGGTCCCTCGGGCGCTGTCCAGGCGGAGCCGGCCCGGCTTGGGCTGCAGCCATGGTAAGACAGGCGGGCTGGAGTGGGGCAAGGCCGGGGAGTGCTCGGCCCGCCGCTCCCGGGCGGCTGCAAGGGTATCAGTGGCGCCGCAGCCCTGGCTGTGCGGGGTGGGAGGGCGCTGTCACCAGCCCCTGGCACAGGCAGGCGCTGCTGCCGGGCGGCGCTGCGTCGCTGCTCCCAAGTTTTTTCCTCAGAGCAGCGAGAAGCAGTGGAGCCCGACCCCTGGGGTACTGCCCGTGGTGTGGGACGAAGGGGTGGGTCTGTGATGAGGGAGGTGTCCACCGACTGAGATGCGCATGTTGGGCTGGTAAGGGCGCTTCAGCGATGATCTAAGGTGAGAGACTCCGTCCTTGCCTGGATCAGCTGTTACCAGGGTGACCCCTCCTCACTCACTCACTCTGGGCGCAGGGGTCAGCACCAACTTCCTTTGGAAAACAGAAGAGGCCCGCAAACACTGCCTGCCTCCCTAAGAAGGATAGTGAGGCGCTGGGTTCCTCTTTCCCATAGCTTGGCAAGGGGCAGCTCCTAGGCCTTTCCCAAAGGGACCCCTGAGAGAGGACAGCTCATCCACCATCCGGCCCTGGGGTAATCAGCTATATGCCTCTGCCTCCTGGACAGAAACCTCAGGGAAGCTCCCTCCTGCTGCATCTATCCCTGCCTCCAACTCCAAACCAGGTCCCTCTGCAGAGTGTGGGGGCAGGGGTACCCATTCCTTCCAACTGCCTGTAGCAAAAAGAGAAACAGTAACAGCAGCCACTCCCCAGGGCCTTCAGGCAGGAACTTCTGATGCCTGTGAGGATACAAGCTCTTCTGCTGTTATCAGAGCTTGCCACAAACACAGCCTATGGGTGTCAGGACCTCCAGGGCACATGCCATTCTCTTCAAGTCTGGAATCCCCACAGACTTTACCCTCTGCATTGGGAGTCAAGCTGTTTACTGCAGGAGGCGATCTGTGACCAGCCTGTGGGGCAGGATGTTGTCTGTGAGCAGCCTCCAGAAGGGAACTCCCTGGGCCCCACTGAATCAGAAGCTTTCAGGTCTAGGAAAGCCAACCTTGTGGGTTCTTGTCTTTCAAGCTGTGTCCAGGCAGATGCCCAAGTCTTGGCCAGGAAGTCCAGGTGACCCTGTGACCTTCCCCAAAGTGGGGGTTCCTGGGAGAGGCCAAGTGGTGCCTGTTCTTATCCCTGCCCCTTCTCTTTCCCCACATGGGGGATGGAGAGACTGATTGTTCTAGGGATGAAAGCTTGGAGAAGCTCTGCTTGTCCTCAGTGCCAAGTCCAGCAGGGGCTGAGGGGCTTTTCTGCCACACACTAAGTTCAGTTCATCTGAGGTCTTGGCTTTCAGCTTGGCTGAGGCCACTCTGTTCTTCCCTAATTAAAGATACCCCTACCACCATCAAGGGCCCCTGCATGAGGTTCCTGCCCTCAAGCCAGCCAAGTCCTTGGGCTGTCTGGTTCATGTCAGGCCAGACACATCTATGAAGGTCTCCTCAAAGTAGGTCAGTGTCCCAGCTGCTTTGGGAATTAGTGGGAGGCTTCCCTAACTCAAGAGCTGAGGGGGTTAAATTGCATGTGAAAAGAATGAGCCAACATCCCTAAATTGAAAGATGACTTCTCTTAGGTTCAAAGCAACCTAAAATATCTGTCATCTGGTGGTGCAAACTCCCTGGGAGGCAAGGAAGGGCCATTCACAACTGGACACTAAGGCCCTGAAATTAAGACACTACACAGACTCACATATGGTGTTTTTGGCCCAACCAGAGATACTAGCTTCCTGACCCCTAGTTGATCCATCTGCATGCTCCCAGCCAGAGTCCTTAATTTGTCTCCCACCTAAATAACTCTGAAACTTATGGGATACCAGCCTCCATTGGCTTTGAACCCTTGTCCCTCGGAGGCCTGGTGCAAGCAGCTCCCCCGTCATTGACTATGGAAGCCCGGAGGTGACAGAATTGGGACAGATCCCCATGAACAGAGGTCGGGTATTCTAGGACAGGAGGAGTCCCTAGAGCAAAGCCCCCTCAGTAGCTGAGGTCACTGCAGGAAAATCTAGGAGCAGATTTCTGAAGATAGTGGGGCACCTCACTGGGAGAAAAAAAGGGACACGGGCGGCGCCTGTGGCTCAAGGAGTAGGGTGCCGGCCCCATATACTGGAGGTGGCGGGTTCAAACCTGGCCCTGGCCAAAAACTGCAAGAAGAAAAAAAAAAGGCACTGGGAAAGAAGCATGAGACCATTCCCATGAGAACCTATACCCAGATGAGTATGGGACATCTCATCCTGTTTCATTAGCACTGCTTTAAAGTTAAGGTGAAAGAGAGAGATTCGGCTATTGGGATCCTTTGGGAATGGGTCTCTTTGCTCGCTATTCCCATGTACTAATAGGTCAGGTCACCTTGGGGACAACTGATAGTCCTCAGGCAGGCCATGGTGGCAGCAGGCAGGTGTCATGGGGCAGCCAATCAGAGAAGGAGGGGGCTGCAGAAGAACCAAGTGATCTTGCTGCAGCTGAGCTGTCCTTGCAGGGTAGGAGCCAAGGGAAGGGGTGGAGGAAGGGTAGGGAAGGACATTCCACAAGCTTTTTTGGTCCCTGCCAGAGACAGAGGGGGGTCCAATAGAAAAGGAAAGGAGCATGCCAGGGAGCCTAACAGACAGCAGGAGCATCAAAATGAGGCTGTTTCTATGTGTGAGGAACTTTGCCTGGGAGATAAAATGAGACCTAGAGCTTGCTGGCAGGGAGCAAGCGTGGGACATGGACCATTCACTGGGATGGCAAGGGAATTCTGTCCCGGAGGACAGGGCTGAAGCTGGGGTAAGCTGCTCCTCTGGGAGATGGGTGGACCATACTGTCTTCCTCTTGCCTTGGCTGTGATTAGGGCTCAAAGTCCGAAATGATTTTGTCACTGGCAGAGCTGGGGATGGAATGGGTAGACAGGTGGTGAGGAACCCAGAATCCTGTCTGTTTGTGTAATCCCCTGCGGCTCCTCCATGCTGCAGAGGGGAGAAAGGTGCTGGGTTCCAGGTGCCTGCCTTTGCTGGAAGACTGTGGGACTAGGGATTGCATCAATCCCTTTCCTTCTTCCCTGCTGCCCCTCCACTCAGTGCCTCTGGAGAACCAGGTGGAGCACTGTCCTCTCCCACCCACACTTGGTCTGCGTCCCAGACCAACTGCTGGGTCACTGGGGTTGTACAAGGGGCAGATTTTCTGGAGTTCTCCAGACTCATTAGCTGCTAGACAACAAGACCTGCTGCTCCCTACCCGCATGCCTTCTTTGATGCCATACAATTAATTGTACAAACTGGGACACTTTTGAGAGTGAAAGGGGACACAATGGATAGTTATACTAGGACAACAAACATAAACTGTGATGTATAGTCACGAAAGGATCTCACAAATGTTATGGGTGAGAAGAGCTTATTAGGTCAGGCTTGCCTCAAGACAGCTTCTTCTGGTCACTAAGCCCCCATATACTGCGTCCAGTTTTAGGTTAAAGGACCTCTTTTCCTCCCCGCTGTCCAGATGAGCCCTGGAGCCTATGGATATAAGCAAGTGTGACGACTTAAGGGGTGACATTCTGGAAGTAGCCCCTAGGGGACTTTTCCCTCTAGCCTTCTTATCTCAATCCTTTTCCTTCGACACAAACCTGGCAGAGTGCATATCCAGCTCCTTTAATTCTTGCCTTTGTAAGATGGGAATGTGCAGGTAGACTGGCCATCTTATCTTCTCCACCCTGGCTGGGACTCTACAGTGGTCCAGGGTAGCCCCCACTGGCTTAGCCATTCCCCAGAGGGTGAGTCAGCCTCTGTAGCCAGCCCTTGTCCATTGTCTGAGGGTGGCATGTTGGTATTGTGAGACAGGGTTGAGCCCAGCACTGCCAGGCACCCCACAAAGGAGGCTGACCCCCAAAGGAGAGGGGACGTTTTAGAGTCTAGATCTGAGAGCAAGAATAGGGGAGAACAGCCCCTCTTCTGAGCTGGGGATCAGGTGGACAGGCTTCTGCAAAAAAATTCTGTCCATTCTCTGCCTCCCATTCCCTATGGTTCATGGTTTAGGGCAGGCCCTGTTAGGGTACTACTGACTTTGAGCCAAGGGGTAAGGGGCAATAGAAGGGTGCTTCCTCTTACATGTCCCTTATAGTCAGGGCTGTCAGGAGCTCTGGAGGCCCAGCCATTCTCTAGCCCACCTATGCACCAGCTTTTCCATAGCCAGTGTCCATCCTACCAAATCTGGTCCTTCTAGGTCCCCTTTACCCATACTCTGCATCCATTGGCAGATTTACTCTTGGGACTTAGGTCTCAGTGTAGTGTCAACTGTACTGAAGTCTGGGCAGTGAAGCATGGGGGGTGAGCAACCCCTTTAGCATCTGCGTCTCAATCCCGAAGCACACTGACCAGCAGTGACAGGAGGCATAACTCTGCTGCTAACTCCTGACTTACCTGGGGCTGGCACCTCCCTTCTCCCGTACCTACTTCCTTCCTGCATCTGCCCTATCCTGACTCTCTGTACTCTCCCTTGAGTCCTGAGTGACACTCTCCCCTCCTGCCTAATGCCTCTGTCTGCTTCCTCTTAGTCAGTCTGACATCTTGGCCCTTGGGACAGTCCCTGGCTCTTGGGGTGGCCAGACCCCTAGGAAGGGCAGCTTTAATAACACTCTACTGAGAGGAAGCACCACAATTGGAGCTCCTCAGTTCTCAAGATAGTGCCAGGGATTTGAGGGCTGCCTAGGGCTCCTCCTAGAGCCTGGGGCCCCTCCTGGCATCTTGGATTGGGGCTGTTTATGAGCAGATTAGGGAGGGATAGTGAGTACTTCCTCTGGCTTGGCTGCAATTTCTTTCTCTTCTAACCACAAGTGCTTTCCCCCTTTCCCTCTTGCCTTCTCCTATCTTCTGCCTTCTTCATTCTTCCCTTCCCCCCTTTCTGCCACCTGCCACCTATTCCACCCCACCCCCATTCCCCAGATCAAGCGTTTCCTGGAAGACACCACGGATGATGGAGAACTGAGCAAGTTTGTGAAGGATTTCCCAGGAAACGAGAGCTGCTACACACCGGAGGCTAAGACCTGGGTGTCCAAGCCCCAAATCCCGGAGCCAAGACCCCAGGCCCCGGACCTCTGTGATGATGAAATGGAATTTAGACCCTCCTCGTGGCCACAGTCCTCTGACAGCCAGCAGTACTTCTGTGCCCCAGCCCCTCTCAGCCCCTCTGCCCGGCCCCGCAGCCCATGGGGCAAGCTCGATCCCTATGATTCCTCTGAGGTAGAGCCTCCAGCCTTGTTTGCCTTTGCCTTTCAGTGGGCTTGTGCAGGAAGACCCAGGGAGGGAGCAGAGAGAGCTTCAGAGAGAGAGAGAGAGTGTGTGTGTGTGTGTGTGTGTGTGTGTGTATGTGTATCTGGGCCTTCTCTCTGTCCTGTGTCAGCTCTAGTTTTGTGATGGCAGCCCCCAAAGCATTGGAAACTGACAGTTCCAGCAGGGGCAGGAGGCCCAGTGGGTGGCCTCAGATGGGAACCAAAAGGAGTCTGGCACTGCTCCTGTGAGGCTGCTCCTATAAGGCTACTCCTGTAAGATGAAGATCTAGGAGGGAGAGAGAAAGAGAAGAGATTGGTGCTGAGTGCTGGGGGCCTTCTGCCTCTTGTCCTGATGTATTCTGCCTTCCTGTCCACTAGGATGACAAGGAGTATGTGGGCTTTGCAACCCTACCCAACCAAGTCCACCGAAAGTCTGTGAAGAAAGGCTTTGACTTTACCCTCATGGTGGCAGGTAGAAAAGGGGCAGGGCTGGGCTGGGCTGGGCAGGGGGTGTTTCAGGTGGGGATGGTGTACATCTGTGTATGGAGAGAAGGTGTACATAGGAAATGAGCAAGCAGCAAGTGGCTGTGCCTTTTTGCAAAATAAGCCATTGGTAGCCAAAAATATGTATACCATATGTATATGTACAGGAGGTGTAAAGTAGTGCAAAGAGCACTTGACGAATAATTTTCTAGTATTTGCCTTTTTCTGTGTGACCTTGGGGAATCTCTTGCTGTCTCTTGGGCCTCATTCAAATGAGAACACTGGACCAGCTGATCTGTTCCCTTCTGGCTCACATGCTATGGTTTGGTTAGTCTAGCCCCACTTAGATAAGAAAGGTATCCCCCCACACCTTCATCCAGTGGAATTCCCTTTTAGCTATACATCTTACCTCTGATCTGGTACCTCTGTCTTCTTTCCTGCCAGGAGAGTCTGGTCTGGGCAAATCCACTCTTGTCAATAGCCTCTTCCTCACTGACCTATACCGGGACCGGAAAATCCTAAGTGCTGAAGGTAAGGAAAGGAGACCAGCATGAAGTCAGACAGGCAGACCTGTCTTGGGAAATTAAACTCTATGCAGAGTCTGGGTGATGCCCGCTAGCTTACAGGAAACCATGGCTTTGTAGAGAGATTGACAGCATCTTTCCATAGGCCTATCTTATCTGGCAGCCTACCAGCTAGCTCCCTAAGGATTTGGGTGCTGAAGCAAGGCAGGGACCAGAATCTTGCTCTCTGAATGAATTTTTGACCCCCAAGGATTCCAGGAATCCAAGAAAAAAGCCAAGAGCAGAGAAGAGGCTGGGGCCAGAGCCAACAGCCACCGGCATTTCCTGTGTTGGGAAATGTGTTCCTTGCTGGTTCCCAGAGAACAGGCCCCCAGGCAGCCTAGGGGTTGTGGGGGGGCAGTGTAGATGAGGCAGTCTGGGCAGCAAAGAGGGTTGGGGTTGGTGGTTTGTCCTGATTGGGCAGGTCCCTGCCCTTGCCCTGGCCTCAGTTTCCCTTTTCTCTAGAGCGGATCATGCAAACTGTGGAGATCACTAAGCATGCAGTGGACATAGAAGAGAAGGGTGTGAGGCTGCGGCTCACCATTGTGGACACACCAGGTTTTGGCGATGCAGTCAACAACACGGAATGGTATGTGTGACCAAGCATGACCCCAGCTTCCCTAACTCCCACACCTACTTCATACCCGCACACAGCTGCACACGTAGGCAGACATACATATAACATAGTACTTGTCAGGAGGAAGAGGTTTGTGACCTTGAGCATGCCATTCCCCTTAATGGACAGTCATCTCCTCCTCTGCAAAGTAAGAGGAAAAGGATTGGGATAGACGATTTCTAACATTCCTTCTGATTCTGACCCATAATTCTTTAATGGGGGTGGGGACACAAGAAAGAGCCTCAAAAAAGCAAAACATAGGAAAACATGTAGTACAGGGCCGGAGAGGTGCTCAATAAACATTGCCCTCCCTCCTTCCTTTCCTTTCACCAGCAGCATTTTAGGTGCCACAAACAAGTCTTGTTGAAGGAATGGGGTCCGTGGAGGGAGGAGTGAAGGTGAGAAAGAAGAGGCAGAGGGGAAAATGGTGGAACTTTGTTTAAACTCCAGGTATCCTCCAGTCCACTTGCCCAAAGAAAATGCGGCTTTGCCACATCCCTCATCATCCTGGCTTTTTTTTTTCTTTATTAGGAACTGGAGGGATGCTTAGGTAATGGTCAGAGCTAAGTAAGTAGCTGAGGAGGAGAATGGATAAGAAAGATTAGAGAAAAAGTAGTTCTTTTGATGAAGTTAGAGGAGTGGTACTAAGAGCCCTACGGAAGTCAGATCTTGATTGGCATTTAGCGACTGCATGATCTTAGCAAATAACTGTGTTCCTATTTCTTTTTCTTTTTTGAGACAGAGTGTCACTATGTCGCCCTCTGTAGACACAGCTCACAGCAACCTCAAACTCTTGGGCTTAAGCGATTCTCTTGCCCCAGCCTCCCAAGTAGTGGGGACTACAGGTGCCTGCCACAACGCCCAGCTATTTATTTGTTGCAGTTGTCATTGTTGTTTTAGGTGGCCTGGGCCAGGTTTGATCCCACCACCCTTGGTGCATGTGGCCAGCGCCGTAACCACTGTGCTACAAGCGCCGAGCCTGTGTTCCTATTTCTTGAAAAATGGCATCCCTCACTCCCTAACTAAATTGATCTGAACATCACCCAGAATGATGCATGTGCATTTAGAACTGTAAAGAGAGTATACATTTACATTATACTCATGGATTTTAACAATGATGATCGCAAGATCAGCAACATAATTTGTGGGGCACAGTGCAAAATAAAAATGCAATGCCCCTTGTTCAGAATTATTAAGAATTTCAAGATGGTAGTAGCACAGCATCAAATTGTGAAACTTTCTGAGCATGGATCCCTATGTGACTGCACAGGTCTAATACCTATGAAGCTATCCCTGAGTAATCACCCCACAGACCTTTTTGTGCTCTGAATGCTCATCACGTGCTTTATCATTACAGCATGTGACTTTTGGCTCAGTATACTCGTTCACTTTCAAAAGCATAGTCTAAGCTTTCAGGGGAGAGCCATTTCTTATATTCTTGCTACAGTCCTGTGCTAGTACATGGTATGGGGCCTCCATCAATATTCTTGATGGATTGAGGCCTCCATATAATCATTACCTTTCCTGCTCTAGGAGTATTTCTCAGCAAACTGGGTTTGTCCTGAAATTCTTGTCTCAACCAGTAACTGATTTCTACTGTGGCAAGTACCACTTCCTCCTTCAGTCAATTTACTTACCTTCTCTTATTTTCTATAACAATAATAATTTAATTTGCTTGGCATCTTACAAAGTTTGCAGTGCACCTCCATATATACTCATTTGGTCAATCAGCCAGAATTTACTGAGCATATACTAGATGTCCAGACTGTGCTAGACATTTTAAAGGATATAGAACAAGTACAAATGATCCCTGCCCCTGTGAGGCTTACGGTCTAGTGGCAGAAGAAGGTGGCAGAGAGGTGGGAGCAATTCTCTTCTATGTGTGTCAATCAGATAACAAATTAGTAAATGAGTCAGGCAATGTGTAGTGGCAAATACTGAACTAGGAGTCAAAAGGCCAGGAATTCAGGAAGGTAGAGAATTTACTAGCTAAATGATCTGGAGCAAGTTCTTTGGTGCTGAGGATTTAGTTTCTTCATATATAAAAGGAAAAGGATCTGAGGCTAGGCACAGTGGTTCATGCCTGTTATACTAGCACTCTGGGAGGCCTAGGCAGGTGGAGTGCCTGAGTTCACAGCCTGAGGTAGAGTGAGACCCCATCACTAAAAGTAGACAGACATTGAGGTAGGCACCTGTAGTCCCAGCTACTTGGGAGGCTGAGGCAAAAGGATCACTTGAGCCCAAGAGTTTGAGGTTGCTGTGAGCTATGATGCTATAGCACTCTACTGAGGGCAACAAAGTAAGACTCTGTCTCAAAAGAAAAAAAAAAAAGGAAAAGGATCCAGCCTTTGCCTTTGGGCAATATAGCAAGACCCCATCTCTACAAAAAATAAAAGTTATGGCTGAGTACAGTGGCTCACACCTGTAATCTTACCACTGAGGATCACTTGAGGCCAGGAATTTGAGTCCAGCCTGAGCAAGATAGTGAGACACCACCATCTCTTAAAAAAAATTAGCAGGGCATGGTGGCATGTGCCTGTAGTCCCAGCTGCTGGGGAGGCTGAGCAGGAGGATCACTTGAGCCCTGAATTTGAGGTTGCAGTGAGCTAAAACGATGCCATTGCACTCTAGCCAAGGTGACAGAATGTGACTTTATTTAAAAAACAAATGAGACTGAGGATGACATTATGCATAATGACCACCTGTCAGGGCAGTGAGGATTAAACTAGACAATAGGAGAGCAAAGGACCTGAAAATGGAAGTTCTTGGAAAAAAATATTTATTTTATTATGTGGTGAAAAGCAAAGAGCAGTTTGCATTGGTATAGTCAAAAGATCCTTCATGGAAGAGACGGTTCTTGTATAGGTCTTTGAAGGATGGTGTGGGTTTGCAGAAGTGGAGGAGAAGACAGAACCTCTCATGAGCAAGGCCTCTGGGGCTGGACTGTGAACCTGACTTGGCACTGGACTGTGAACCTGACTTAGAGCTTCCAGCTGTTGTTTATGGGCAGTCTCTTTACTCTCTTATTACTTTGTTTGGTCACCTACTCCTTTTCCCTTTCATCAAACTGGTATCTTTTGAACTCTGCTGGATGCCTCAGTTTAATTTTCTATCAGGATATGTGAGATATACCCCGTCCCACCCAGGTATCTCCTGAAGATGTAGTAAAGCAAGCCAGAGAATTACAATATCTTGACAACACTGCTCAGGGCATGGGCTACTTCTCTTCAGTTCCAGAGCTCACTAGGCTGCCCCTACTCTCATGGTTTCTCTGCTTATCTGTCCCTGCCCTAGCTGGAAGCCTGTGGCAGAATACATTGACCAGCAGTTTGAGCAGTATTTCCGAGATGAGAGTGGCCTAAACCGAAAGAACATCCAGGACAACAGAGTGCACTGCTGCTTGTACTTCATCTCACCCTTCGGCCACGGGTATGATCCAAGCCTGAGGCTCCTGGCACCACCGGGTGCTACTAAGGGAACAGGCCAACAGCACCAGGGGCAGGGCTGCCACTAGCAGGTGGTCACAGATTCCTGTTCCCCAGGCTCCGGCCATTGGATGTTGAATTCATGAAGGCCCTGCATCAGCGGGTCAACATCGTGCCTATCCTGGCTAAGGCAGACACACTAACACCTCCTGAAGTGGACCGCAAGAAACGCAAAGTGAGGGAAGCTGGTGGTGGGAGGGGATCAGGAGGGTTTCTAGAAAGGACGGAGTCCCCAAAACTGTGGGCC
This sequence comes from Perodicticus potto, assembly GCA_963574655.1. NCBI lineage: Eukaryota > Metazoa > Chordata > Mammalia > Primates > Lorisidae > Perodicticus > Perodicticus potto. The sequence goes on along the minus strand of CAUYRH010156921.1, from coordinate 19,650 downwards.
CCTCATCTGTTTGCCAGATCCGGGAGGAGATTGAGCACTTTGGAATCAAGATCTATCAGTTCCCAGACTGTGACTCTGATGAGGATGAGGACTTCAAATTACAGGACCAAGCCCTAAAGGTGCGGCCATCTTGTGTCTTCTGGAAGAAGAGGGGAGTAAGATTCTATATGAGGGCAGGCTGTTGGGGTGGGAAAGGGTCCTGGCTTCCTAGAATGAAGCAGAAAAGATGAAAATACAGGTGGGAAGAAATACATGAGAATCAGGGATGCTGACAGGTACCCCTAACTTCTTCTAGGAAAGCATCCCATTTGCAGTAATTGGCAGCAACACTGTTGTAGAGGCCAGAGGGCGGCGAGTTCGGGGTCGACTTTACCCCTGGGGCATTGTGGAAGGTAAAACATTGAGTTTGTGACCAGGGTATCTCCTTGCCCCCAGTGGCTTTCCCCTACCATGCTCTGGCTGACCCCTAGCCTTGCTATGCAGTGGAAAACCCAGGGCACTGCGACTTTGTGAAGCTGAGGACAATGCTGGTGCGTACCCACATGCAGGACTTGAAGGATGTGACACGCGAGACACATTATGAGAACTACCGGGCACAGTGCATCCAGAGCATGACCCGCTTGGTGGTGAAGGAAAGGAATCGCAAGTATGACCAAAAGCCAGGACAAAGCTGGCAGGGGGCATTCCAAGTGCAGTCTTGGGTGAGACCAAGTCCTTACCTTGTTCTTCTACAGGCCCTGGGCTCAATCTAAGTGGGTACTGGGGTCCTCATAACCTTACCAATCTTCCTTTTCCCTTCCCCTTAGCAAACTGACTCGAGAAAGTGGTACTGACTTCCCCATCCCTGCTGTCCCACCAGGGACAGATCCAGAAACTGAGAAGCTTATCCGAGAGAAAGATGAGGAGGTGAGGGCAGTATGGGGTAACAGAGGTTGACAGCCTAGGAGGTTTCACATTTGGTCATAAACTTTAGTATTTCTTGGTTTGGGAATTAGATGTCACTGAGGGTGACATGGCTCAGGATGCAAATCTGTGTCCTAGATTGGTCATTTGGTTGTTCTACCCAGAGTCTCCCTCACATTTCAGAGCTTCCACAGCCCTGGCTCAAGGGATTAGAAAGAACTTGGGAGCACTTCCCCAATTTTATATAATATGAGACTCTCCCAAGGGCCCTATTGTGATGCATGTGCCTATTCCAGCTCCGGCGGATGCAGGAGATGCTACACAAAATCCAAAGACAGATGAAAGAGACTTGTTAATTGGCTTTTAGCACTGGATATTTAAATCTCCTCTTCTTCCTATCTGTGCCGGCCCCTCCCAGCACCAACTCCACTCAGGCCCCTGCAGCTACTGCCACTTCGCCTTACATCCTTGTTGACTCCCCAGAGACTCAGAGGAAATAAAGTTTAATAAATCTATAGGTGGCTTTTGGTGTCACTGTCTGTGTCTTTACCATCTCCTGGAGACCAAGATCCTAGGACCCAGTTTTGAAAAGCTGATGGAGGTGGATGTTGGTTTCTGGGTTTTTTATTTTATTTTATTTTAATTTAATTTTTTTTTTTTTTTGTAGAGACAGAGTCTAACTTTATTGCCCTCGGTAGAGTGCTGTGGCGTCACACAGCTCACAGCAACCTCCAACTCCTGGGCTTAGGCGATGCTCTTGCCTCAGCCTCCCGAGTAGCTGGGACTACAGGCGCCCGCCACAACACCCAGCTATTTTTCTGTTTTGCAGCTTGGCCAAGGCCGGGTTTGAACCTGCCACCTTTGGTATATGGGGCCAGCGCCCTACTCCCTGAGCCACAGGCACCGCCCGGTTTCTGGGTTTTAGTAGGAAGGGGAGAGTGGGGAAAAATTTCTCCTCCCAACAGAGTTTGGAATCCAGCCTGGTCTCTTCATCTTATTGATGAACATATCTATGCTGCCTCTATTCTCTGACGTGGGCCTCTCTCCATCTTTCCCAAATACAGTAACTTCAGTTGTGTAGCAGTTTTGGATCTGATATCTTTCATTGGGAAAACACAAGGTTATTAACTTCATGTGACCTCCTGACTTCCTGTTTCCACTGATCTGGCAAAAGGAATACGTGGAATTAAACTTTACGCTCTAGGAAGTCTGTGGTAGAGTACTGAACAAATACTGAACAGTACTGAAGCCACTGTAATCACCAAACACTATAGTAAATGCTGGGAATGAATAAAAACACAATCTTTGGCTTGGCCCCTGTAGCACAGTGGTTATGGTGCCAGCCACATGCACTAAGGCTGTCGGGTTCGAACCCGGCCCCGAGCCAGCTACACAAGACAACTGCAACAAAAAATAGCTGGGCGTTGTGGCGGGTGCCTGTAGTCCCAGCTACTTGGAAGGCTGAGGCAAGAGAATCGCTTAAGCCCAAGAGTTTGAGGTTGCTGTGAGCTGTGACGCCACGGCACTCTACTGAGGGTGACATAGTGAGATTTTGTCTCAGAAAAAAAAAAATCATTTGAAGGAGTTCTGTATTGAATTAAATACTTAACTAAGAATCTGCTAGGCTGCAGACTCGGATCCATACCTTGGAGTTAAAGTGGTGGATACAGGCAAGGTCTCTGTCTCCCTGGAACTTACTAACTGTACTAACAAAATTCCAATGCTCTATAAACAAAGACTCGTGAGGACACTTTAGCCCCGGGCTTTGGTATTAAAAAAGCTCAGGCCCACTCTAGACCTGAGAATCAGTTGAGAATCTGAATGAACAGTTCTCCATTTCTGTTGGGTTGGTGGTATCGCGGGGCCAAGGCGACCTCCAGCGGCCACCCTCCGTCCTGTTGCTTGTTCCAAGTCCCTGGGGGAGAGAGGGAGGGGCGAAGAACCGAGTCCCAGAGAGCGTCCTGTTTCCCCGTCCATTACAGATCAGGAGGCTTCAGCTAGCTAGTAGCAGTCTCAGATCCAGGTTCTATTTCTCGGACGCCAGGTTTTTATTTAGGACTGGCGGCACAGCGCAGGTCATAAAGAACGGCAGGGTCGTTCGCCGACAGATAAAAAGAGCGGGTTGGAGGAACCTATTAAGATACAGAAAAGGGGAAATCTGCGTCGCCCAGTTGGAGAAAACCAGGACTGCGCTCCAGACCCAGCCCTCTGCCCTTCCTGGCCTGCAGGTTTTTCTCCCGTGGTGCCTTTGAGACAGGATGACCGCAGCGAAACCAAAACGTGAATGCATAAATTGAGGTAACACTGGGGATCTATTTGAGAGCTGCTCCAGGGCGGGGTCATTACAGGAAGTAGCTGTAAGTCTTGTGCCCCTGCAATGCTCCGCCTCCAATTGCCCTACCAGTAGACGACAGGCCGCTCCCACTTCCGGTCCCCTGGAGCCGTAGCCAGCAGTCCCCTGTTTACTGCTCCCATTGGCTACCGCAGGGACGCGCTGTGATTTCTCATTGGTCGCGTTGCCTCCCGGCGTTGCACCTCCTTTGCTCCACTTACAGACTCTTCTTCTGGCACTCGATAGGCTAAAGGCTGGGAGGGCGTCTGCCCTACTCGACCAATGAGCGGTATGGAGAGTGAGGGCGGTGGCTGCGTAGTGGGAGGTAGGGCGGGACTTGGTGTGGCCATTGGCCAGGGCGGGCACAGGCCCGAGAAACGATTGGCTGGGGAGAAGGGCACCGTGGTGGGGTCGGAGCTGCGCGGCTTCAGCAGCTGCGGGAGACGGAAGTGGCGAGAGCGCGGCCTTGGAGGGTCGGGCGGACGCCGCCTGGGTGAGTCACTGTGCCCTGTGCACTGCCAACCTGGGAACCTCAACGACTGCATCTTGCCCGGCCCCCGCCTGGGCCCCCACCAGGTTTCCCGAGTCCCGCCTTCTGTCATCCGGGGCTCCGCCTCCGAATCTTTAGGCTCCGCCCCTAGAACCTGGGCACCTGGGCTCCCCTGTCAGCCTGGCCCGCCCCCACTGTCCCCCCACCCTCCCGCCGATCAGATCTCTTAGGTCCGGAAACCCTGGGCTTCCCAGGACTGGTCCTTGTTCCTCCTTTTCTCCGTTTTCCTGGGACTGCGTGCCAGCGAGCGGTGAGGCAGCACCTCTGGCTTGCTTCTTGTGGGCTCCCCCATGAGGGAGGGTGGCTTGGGGAACAGGGTACTATGAACAGGGAGGCATGCGGAACCACAGATGAAGGACTCTTCTGCACTGCTCCTGAGCGTAGAAGGCATGAAAGAAAGTGTCAGTAAAACCTGGGCCTGGCTCCCTATGTGGTCTTAGGAGGCTGCATCCCGAAATCTTTTACTTGGGCTCATTTGAAAGATGCTGACAACAAGGCCTAGGATGGCTGATTGTGTTCCTGTTGTGTGGGCTCCTCCCCATAACCTCCGCCCCACTTGGTGTCAAGTATGCTCAGCAGGACCTGTCCAGCCTTGCTGCCCTCTGATCACAGGTTGTGGTCCCCTCCCTCTTGTCCTCTGGACTCTGCCCCCAGTAAAAAGTTCAGGTGGGTGCTACTCCCAGACTCAGAGACTGACAGAGTGTTCCTGTGGATTTAGGCCCCCAAATAGGGCCAAAAATGAATTCCAGTTGGGTAGCCTTTGTCTTTTCAGTGTTGGCAGTTCTGCTTTCACACAAAGATCAGGGTTTAGAGTGTTCTACTTCTCCTTCTGAGTCTGGGAATCAGGACTCTCAAGTTTTGCGGAATACTCTTGGATGACACTCACTCCTGCTTTAGAACTTTGTGGCTGACTTCATGCCCTGCGGGATCACTTGTTGCTTTCTCCCCACATAGCTCCCATTGCCTCTCTCTGGCCTGGTGACCTGTGGAGAGACTGGATTCTCTGTGATAGAGAAGAATAAGAGCTGTAGAGAAGTTCAGGGGTAGATGTGTGTCATTTGTTGATTCTATGGTGATGAAAATGGTGTTCTTTACTCTTATGTTCCTCTGTCTCCTTATAGTGAGAAGCAGGCAGCCAGGACCCTCACCACGGTAGAATGGTGAGTACTCTCCCTTTCCTAGACCAATGTATATTTCTGTAATCTTTGTTCCTTTCTCAGTGAAGCTGCCTCACCTCTTGAGCTTCAGCCTACTCTGTTCAGCTCCTAAACTGGTTTGTCTGCCCTGGAGATAAAATAGAGTTTCTTTTGATTGCAAAACATCAGCCAGCGTACAGCACTGGGAGCCTCTAGAAGTCTTTTTTCTACATGTGCTATGCCACACCTTCCTCACACTTCCTACACACCACTGGCTCTCTTAGATCTTCATAACAGCAATCCTCTTGGGTTTTTTTTTTGGAAGGGGGGAAGAGTGTCTCTGGAAGAATCACTATGTTCTGGTCTAAAAAGGCAGGGGTTCTTTATCTCAGGATCCTGAGCTTATCGTGGGTCCTTTGAATATTGTAGGTGTTGTAGCAGCAGTAACTCCACAAAAACTGTGGGGCTTTCTCCAGCTCCAAGGTGCTGCTTCTTTTAAGCCAATGCAGGCAGCAGCTGACTGAATATCTACCAAGATAACATCTTCAGAATTCTCAGAATATCAATAGAGGTGATTTACAATGATCCTGTAAATTTTCCATTAACCTGTAACTGCCTTTCTCTCATCCCAAGTTCAGGGAACCCCTTAACTCTTGAAAGGTAGGAGGAAGAAGCAGTGAGCTAATAAAGGAGTAGAGAGATTCAGGCCCTGGCCCAGACCAGGTCCTTAACCTGGCTGCATCTCTTCAGTTTCTTTCAGGTGTCCCCTATGCTTAAAGACAGGTTAAAGAATTCAATTGATCATAGCATTTCCTCCCTTTCTTCCACAGACATGTGGATCTATGGTGTGTACTGTATTGGTTCATTCCCTTCTCAGAAACCCTGCTGCTCTTGGCCCCCACCAACTGGTTTGGATATACTGCAGCCTGGGAGGCCCCTCCTCACTCTGTAGGAAGGCCACAGTCCTCTCTTTTTCTCTTCTGGAACACCCTGAAAAGAGCATGGGCTTCAGAGCTAGTCTTATGTAATTTCAAATGCTAGGACCACGACTTAGGTAAAGTGCATACTTTCTCTCTAAGCTGGAGTCTCATAATAAAACAAGAGAAGGCTTACTTCAAAGGGGGAGTTCAATGGTTTTAGTGAGTTGATGTTTGAAACTGCCTGGCTCATGCTAGATGCTTAATTAAAAAGTCATGTTTTCTCTCATTTCTCCCCTCTCCCAAAATAAAGCAAAAGCCCTGGTTTCTGAAAGTTACCAAGCACAGGAAGTTTGGGGGTCCAGCCAGCTTTATCTGGGACTCTAGGTGACATTTTGAGCCCCTTACCTTTGCTTCTTATTCCTTAGCCCTCTACCCAACTTCCCGCCTCCCCCACCCCTGGGTTTCAAGTTTTGTTTTTGTATAGCTTCTGTGATCCACACTTCCAGCTCTTCTCTTTCCCAGATGAAGACAGTCTTTCTCCCCTAAGAAGGAGTAGGGTTGATCAGGGGTTTGGGAAGAAAAAACTCAAGAGGATTTCCAGTTTAGGAGTGTGTAAAGACTAACGCAGCACCAGGCTAGTATCCATTCTAAGGGTCAAAAGGATTTAGTGAAATCAGGCGATTAAAGGACACTGATGGACAGGCCTATGGTAGGTAGTGGTTTTAGAGAGTCAGCAGGAAGAGTGAAACTGGAAAGGGCCTGAGGTGGAGGTAGGTTATTTCCAGCTTGGGATGCAGAGTAAATGCTGGGGGAACTCAGAGGAAGGGAGGGCATAGGGATGGTTGTGTGAGAAGACTGGGTGAGGGTGGCTTACCTGGGAAGAGGGAAACGAAAAGATGTAGGCGGTCTTGCCTTCTGCTCCCATGCGGTCTGAGGGAGATCCCACAGCCCAGACTCCCGAAAGCCCCTAGATGTCCCGGGGGATGCCCTTCTGCGCCGCCCAGGGGCTGCGGGGAAGGAGGAGCTTGGGTCTGTGGGCGGAGCCCCTCAGTACCTCCCCGCCCCTGCCTCCCTTCCCGCCTCTGCCTCCGCCTTCCAGCCGCGGCCCCGGGCTCTCCCCTCGCCTGGGTCCCCTCCCTTCCGCGCTCGTGCCGAAGGGCGGAGCTGGGCCCGCTCCATTGTGGAGAGGAGGGGAGAGGCGCGAGGTAGCGGCGCCGAGGCCCCGCCACCAGCGCGCTCGACTCCTGGCCGCCGCGGCTGCACCTGGCTAGTCCCGCAGCCGGGATGCGGCGGGCGCCCGGTGCTGGCGGGCAGCGCAGCGGCTCCGGGGACATGTGCGCTAGCCCAGACCGCCCGCGACCATGAGCCTGACCGCCCGCGTCTCCTGCTCCATGCTTAGCTGCTTCGTAAGTGCCAACCCCGCCTGCGGAGTACCAGGGGGCCCAACGGTTGCTGCGCTCTCAGCGGCGTCTAGGAGCAGCCCTTGAGATACCAAATTTCAGCCCATCCCCCTCCCCAGGTTGCCTGGCCCAGCCCCGAACGTTTGGAGGCAGGAGAGGGGGGTTAACCCTTTTCTTTCTTGGACTTGCTTCGATCTCCTGGGTGCTGGGGGTTGTCGACAGCCGGGGATGGAAATTCTGTGGCCCATCTTAGCCCCGCAGCAACTGCCCTTGACTGCAGATCCCTAGGCCCCGCCCTGCAGGGGTACATCCCTTTACCTCCGCCTCTCCATCTTGGTCCCACCCGCTGCATCCTTGCTTGGGGATGTGGGATGTGGCTAGGAGGCTGTATGGGATGTTAGGGGGCTGGTCGGGGAGCATTGGATGTCTGTGAGCTGTCTCCCAGGCATCAGTCCCTATTCCCTTCCACCATTCCGTCCCTCACCTGACATGCCAGTCTGTTCTTCACTGTCCCCCAGACAGCCTCTCTTTTTTCCATCTTCCCTGCCTCTGCAGGGCTCCGTACATCTGCATCATTCCTACTCCTCCCCCCCCCACCCCCCCGCTAATGCTGCTTCCCAGCTTCCCCCATCTGTCCTCTCCGATGTCCCCCGCCCGTTCGTGGGTGTCTGCCAGGCCTCCTCTCAGTCTCCCCTGGCTGTCCTTGGATCTCCTGGTTCCTTGGAGGCATGTGGATCCCCTCTTCTTCCCTCCCTGGTGGTTAGGAAGGAGTTACTTCTGCTTGCTGAGGGTATTCTTTAGGAATTCCCCTCAGAACAGCAGGTGGAGCAGGATACTTGGCAGGTAGTGGGGGCTTGTCAGCAGTGTGGGCCTAACAGAAAGATAAGCCTAGCTCCAAAATACATCCTCCTTTTGAAGCGTCTCTAAAGGCCCTCTAGAGGCATGGGACTGAATCCCCCCACTCACTCCTCTTTGTCTCCTTCACCCATCAGATGGAAGCTTCTTTGACTGCAGGTGCTGAATTTCCCTCCTTTCTCTATAACCAGCTGTCATGCCTGGTCCCCTGGCTCTTTTTCCTCAGGACAGCACTTTCCTATTCCCACTCCTGTCTTACCCTTACATTAGTCTGTCTTTTCTTTAGTTTCCTCTCCTCTTCCATTTTTAAAATTATAATTCTTCAGGAGAGTCCTTCTTTGAAGAGTGCAGATTCCCAGTTCCTCCTTCGCCCTCTCTCTTTACTTAGGTAATAGGCTTGAGCAACTCTTCCATTGCACCTTTCCCTGTCGCCAGCCAAGTCAGATCTCTTTTCCCCTTTCTGGTAACTAGAACCTTTAGACATATATGTGGGGTTTGAGACCAGCCTGGGCAATGTAACAAGACCCTATCTCTGAAAAAAAGTTAAAAAAAAAAAAATTAGCCTTGCATGGTGGTGCATGTCTGAAGTCCCAGCTACTCAGGAGGCCAAAGCAGGGCTGCTTGAGCCCAGGAGTTTGAGGTTGCAGTGAGCTCTGATTGCACCACTGCATTCCAGCCTCGGTGATTTTACTAAAAATAAAAAGTATATGTGAGGTGGTTCTGTAGATTTATTGGTGAGGGAGGGAAGCAGAATGAACCTGGTATGCCAAGTGGAGGCTGGTGACTTAGGACTGTGGCCTTCCTATAGGGTGAGGAGGGGCCCCCCAGCCTGGAGTACATTCAAGCCAAGGACCTGTTCCCTCCCAAGGAACTAGTGAAGGAAGAGGAGAATCTTCAGGTAAGGAGGAATTTGGGGCCCAGGGTGGGTGGTCCCTGCCCAAACCCAGCCCCCCCAAATCTTGAGGAGAAGCTAATACCGGAGCTCTACCTTTCTGCTCTCTGGTCTCTGGGGGGGGGGAGGGGGGTGTCTGTCTGCATGTATATTATGGAGCCTTTGGCCCCAGGGAAGGAAAGACAACTTTCCTATACAGTTGTTGCTTAGTACTGTTACCATGGAGAGGATTCTTCTCTCTTGTCTTGGTCCACCTTTCCCAGAGGGGATCCCACAGAGCAGAGGCTGTGCAGGAGAACGAGGGGATGATTTACTTCTGGACTGAGGGTTCCTCTGGCCTTTGGCAGGTACCCTTCACAGTACTGCAGGGTGAGGGAGTGGAGTTCCTGGGCCGGGCAACAGATGCCCTCATTGCCATCTCTAACTACCGGCTGCATATCAAATTCAAGGACTCTGTCATCAACGTGAGTTTCTGTGTTGTTCTCCTATACCTAAGCTAGAATCCCTGTGAGTTTCAAGGTAGGATTGTTTCGGTGTGCTCTCTGATCATGTCTCTAATAAAGGTATTTTCTCTTTCTCCCTGGCCTTGTTTTCTTCCCTCATTCTCCCAGCTATAGATCTTTCTATTACTGGCTCATTGTCTCTTCCTCTCTTCTGTCTTCTCATTACTCTACTGATGACCCTTCTAAGGGGCGCAGTGGCATTATTAGAAGACTACAGGCTTTGGAGTCAGGCAAACCTGGGCTCTTTTACTGTACTGCCACTCACCAGCTGTGTGACCTTGATCAAGTCACTTGAGGCTTGGTTTTTTTTCTCCTTAATATGGGGTGAAAATACCTGGTTTGCAGGGAAATTGTGATTATTAATTGGAGTCACATTTGTAAAGGACCCAGCACAGTCACCAGGCACTTAACAGGCCCTCAGTAAATGCTGGTTTCCTTCCTGCTATTGATATATTAGTACCTGGTCTGGGGTGGGGATTAGGAGTGGTGCCAAATGGGAGGGGGTGTCTGAGCTTCAGTTTGCCTTTCCTTTGAAGGTCCCCCTCCGGATGATTGACAGCGTGGAGAGCCGTGATATGTTCCAGTTGCATATTGCCTGCAAGGACTCCAAAGTGGTGAGGTGAGAACAATAGGGCCTCATTCAAGTCCCCTGACCCCAGTCTTGTCTAGACCTCTCTGCTGCAGGGTCTCTCTGGTGCAAGAAAGGAAAGATACTGTGTCTTACTTTCCCCAGCTGGAGAAAAAGGTAAAAACCCTATTCTGGTTTGGAAGGTCAATTTATCAACCTATAGTATTTTGATCTCAAAAGTGGGTATAATGCTTAGTTCATGGAGTCATTGTAAGGATTGAATGAGATAATGCATATGAAAGCACCTAGGATAATATCTGGCATAGGGCACCTATATTATTGTTGGTTCATTTATTTATTTGCTTAACATACATTTATTGAGTACCCCACCCTATCTATGCCAGACTGTTGTAATCAGGGAACAATAGACACGACTTTCAGCCCTCATGGAGCTTATATTCCAGTGGAGAGAAACCAACCATAAATAATAAATACGTTAAATGATAAGTGAAAAGGAAAAACATAAGGTAGGGAGAGGGGATATGGAGTGCTATGGAGATGAAGGTTGCAAAAAAAAGTGATCAGAGAAGCTGGACCAAAAAGGTGACGTTTGAGTCAAGACCTGAAGATAGTGACCTGTGGTCACTTGGGGGAAGAGTTCCAGACAGAGGGAACAGAAAGTATCAAAGCCCTGAAGTGGATATGTATCTGTGCCTACAGATTAGAAAAATGGCAAGGTGGCTGATGTGGCTGGAGTGTGTTGACATGGGTAAGGGTTATAAGACCTGAGAGCAAAGAGGAGGTGTCATACTGGCAGTCATAATGACTGGTTTTTAATTTTAGGGAAAGGAGTAACAGACCTGCTTCATGTTTTAAAGAATCACTCTTGCTGCTTTAATAAGAATAGATGGAAGAGAACAAGAGCAAGTGCAAAAGGAGAAGCTGGAGACTAGTTGGGAAGCTATTGTAGTTGCTCAGAGGAGAGGTTGTGGTGGCCTGTCTAGGGTGGCGACAGTCAAAATGGTGAGAAGTGGTCAATTCTGGGTATATTTTGAAGGTAGAGATTTGCTGACAGACTGGATATGAGAGAAAGAAGAGCCTGGGATGATCCTAAGGAGTATTATAAGGATGCCCAGTTTAGATAGAGCCATGTGCTAAGGTTTGTGGGGGATTCAGAAGAAGAATCCATATTGCCCTTCTCTTTAAGGAGACTGAAGTTTAGCTGATGAACAAAGACTTAATATGTGGCAATGTGCTATGGAAAAATTTATTGCTTAATACTCCAGGCACATTAAGAATCAATATGTCAAGCCAGATGTTATGGTTCATACCCGTAATCCTAGCCCTCTGGGAGGCTGAGGTGGAAGGATTGCTTGAGACCAAGAGTTTCAGACTAGCCTGAGCAAGAGCAAGACCCCTATCGCGACAAAAAAATAAAAGACGAGCCAGGCAGGTGATGTGGTCCTATAGTCCCAGCTACTAGGAAGGCTGAGGCAGGAAGATCGCTAAAGCTCAGGAATTTAAGGTTGCTGTGAGCAGGGATGTTGGCACTGCATCCTAGCCTGGGCAACAGAGTGAGACCCTATCTCCAAAAAAGTAAAAAATAAAAAAAGAAAAGAGTCAATGGGGAGGTGCCTGTGGCTCAGTGGGTAGGGTGCTGGCCCCATATACTGAGGGTGGCGGGTTGGAACCCCGCCCCAGCCAGCTAAAACAGCAATGACAACTGCAACAAAAAAGAAAAGTGGGCGGCGCCTGTGGCTCAAAGGAGTAGGGCACTGGCCCCATATACCGGTGGTGGCAGGTTCAAACCCGGCCCCAGCCAAAAAAAACAGAAAAGAAAAGAGTCAATGTGTCTGTGCGATGGAGTAAGCTACGAAGGGTTTAAGGAAGAGGTGGGTCTCAAACTGTCCTCAAAGTGTTAGTAGGATGTGGCTAGGCAGAGAGGAGAGATTAGCAAACAGAAAAGGAAAATAAGGCGATGGGAATGACATAAGCAGGACTTCCTGCCTGAAGCAGAGGGTCTGTGTTAGGGAATCATGGGGGATAACCTTGGTCCAATAGGCTAGGGACAGAGTGCAGACATTCATGGCCATCTGGTAGCATTTAGATTTGCCCTGAGAAGTGGTAGGGGCCCATTAGAGGGGATAAGTATGTCTCAAACGGGAGTTCTTGAGAAGAGAACCAATTATGAGACTGCTTTGCAGTCTCTCTGCTTCCTGTGGCCAGGTTTTTGATCCTTATGGCCACTCGCTCCTTGCCTCACCCAGGCCTGTGGTTTCTTGCCTGGCAGGTGCCACTTCTCCACTTTCAAGCAGTGCCAAGAGTGGCTCTCACGGCTTAGCCGGGCCACAGCAAGACCTGCCAAGCCTGAGGATCTCTTTGCCTTTGCGTACCATGCCTGGTGCCTGGGGCTGACTGAGGAGGACCAGCATACCCACCTGTGTCAGCCAGGTGAGGCCAGGCTATTTTCTTTGGGAGATTGCTTCTTGTCTCTTGGTTCTTATTCTTCCTCCACCCCTTGGGACCTTGGTGCTCTGGGAGGCTAACAGTCATGGGGACTGTGTTTCAGGAGAGCACATACGATGTCGGCAGGAGGCGGAGCTCACGAGGATGGGCTTTGACCTGCAGAATGTCTGGAGAGTCTCACATATCAACAGCAACTACAAGTGAGAGGGCAGGGGAGGAGGACCAGAACACCAATCCAGACCCAAACCTCTTCCACATTTGCAGAGCCTAGTGGGGGCACTCCTCCTGGGTCTCTCTTCCTGGTCCCTTCCCACAAAACACCCCCTGGGGTCTTGTTAGCACATGTCTTAGACCCAGTTCGGTGACCTATCTGATCTCTTCTTAGATTGTGCCCCAGTTACCCCCAGAAGCTGCTGGTTCCTGTGTGGATCACAGACAAAGAGCTAGAGAATGTGGCTTCCTTCCGCTCCTGGAAGCGGATCCCTGTGGTTGTATACAGGTAAGGGATGAACAGGAAGTGGCAGGCTGTCTTTTAAGCAGTAAGAGTCACAGTTGGTTTTCAGCAGGCTAGTTGACTGTGGGGAAGTATTTGAAATATTCAAAGAAAAGCTGCCTAAGCTTTTGGGGTGTTTATTTACTTTCCCCCCTTTTTAGTGGGAGGTGTATGTGTGCATATAAAACATTGCATTAGTACAGAGTTTGGCAAACTGGTCTGCAGACCAAATTTGGACTATTGCCTATGAGCTATGAATGGGTTTTACATTTTTAAAAGGTTATTTAAAAAAACAAACAAGGAGAATACACAGCAGAACTGGTTGTGACCTACAAGGCTGAAAATTTATTGTTTGGTTCCTTACTGAAAATGTTTGCTGGCCCATACACAGGAAGATTATAGCTAAAATAGAGCGAGACAGGTAGTAACCCTGAGGTTTAGAAGTTTTTGTGTCCTTGGCTCGGGCTTTGTTCTCCTGCTGGTGCCTATACCTGAGTAGGTGCTGTGCAGATTTGATGAGTCAAGGTCACCTTGGGAATACAGAGCCTAGTGTGAAAATGTGTGTGATAGCCCTTTGTAGACTGGAAAGCCTTCTAGAGATGTGGAGGCTTTTGGGTGTTATATCATGGCCTGGATGAGTTGGTAGTACTTGTCTCTGGAGACCTTGGTCTGGCCCCCTGAGGGTAGGTAGGCCTCAGAGTCTTTGAACGCTAAGGGCATTATGGTTTTTTCTGTTTTATCAGACACTTGCGAAATGGAGCTGCCATTGCCCGCTGCAGCCAACCTGAGATCAGCTGGTGGGGCTGGCGCAATGCTGATGATGAGTACCTGGTCACATCTATTGCTAAAGCCTGTGCCCTGGACCCAGGGACAAAGGCCACTGGGGTGTCCCTCAGCACCGGGAATAATGATACCAGCGAGGCGTGTGACACTGACTTCGGTAATGTGTGGATGGTGCTAGTCTCCCAGGGAATAGGCCCCCTCCCTGGCCTTATGGGCTCCCGGGGAGTCCCCAGTGAGAAGATGGGAAGAAGGTGACAACACACAGCGTACCTGGGGCCATGCCTTTTGGGGAAGTGTGAGGGGTCTCCAGTGCCATGTCCCTCTCTTCTTAGAGGGAGTTCCACAGGGCCAGAAGGAGGCTGGGTGGCTGGCTGACCCAGGGTCTTCTCCCTACTGTGTAGATTCCTCTCTGACTGCCTGCTCCGGGGTAGAGAGCACAGCAGCCCCCCAGAAGCTGCTGATCCTGGATGCACGATCCTACACGGCAGCAGTGGCTAACCGGGCCAAGGGTGGAGGCTGTGAATGTGAAGGTATTACTGCTATTCCACTGTCTATAGCCAGCCTGGCTCTGCTTGGCTTTGGTGAGGAGTGGGTTGGGGGCAGCTTGTATAGTGGAAAGAAACAAACCTAGCTTGCAATCAAGACTTTGCCACTTATTAGTTTGACTATGCTTAAGTGACTTATCTATCTAAGCATTATTTTCTCATCTATAAAAGGGAGATGAGGGCGGCACCTGTGGCTCATTGAGTAGGGCGCCAGCCCCATATACTGAAGGTGGCGGGTTCAAACCCGGCTTCGGCCAAACTGCAAAAAACAGAAAAATAGCCGGGCGCCTGTAGTCCCAGCTACTCGGGAGGCTGAGGCAAGAGAATCGCCTAAGCCTAGGAGATGGAGGTTGCTGTGAGCTGTGTGACGCCACGGCACTCTACCCAGGGCGATAAAGTGAGACTCTGTCTCTACAAAAAAAAAAAAAAAAAAAAGGGAGATGATACATACCTTGCAAAATTGTTGAGATGATTACAGGTTGCATATATAAAATTACTGGTACAGAGCAGCTATTCTTTATTGAGAATTTATTATATTATATATTATCATTCTTAGTACTACTATCATCAATTGTTAGATTATTGTTACTACTACTAGTATATGGCATTTGAGTATCTAGAGATAAAAATGTAATTTAGATTTCAAGAGTGTATTTAGTTCCTATCCTATAGTGTTCTGCCTTGCAGGGAAGCTTTGTCCAGCAGGGCCACTTCTGTCCTGGATGCCTGTTTGCAGGACATGCTCTTATGTTCCACTCTCCTCTCATGTCTATAGAATACTATCCCAACTGTGAGGTCGTGTTCATGGGAATGGCCAACATCCATGCCATCCGGAATAGCTTCCAATACCTCCGGGCTGTGTGTAGCCAGATGCCAGATCCCAGCAAGTAAGCGTTCCCTACTCATCCTTCCCATCCCATCTCTCCCCAGTACTTCTCATCCTTGAGAGACTGGATGGGCAGATGAGAAGTTTAGAGGTATAGGAAACCTGAGGTCCTGGGTAGAATTGGGTGCAATGCTCCAGTTCCAAGAACACTTCTTTCATTTCTCAGCTAACACTTTGGCACAGTCACAGGACACTGGATTCCTTTTGTTTGGATGAGTTGTCTTCAGAGAGCTGGGGAGAGAAAGTGGCTACATGTGCATGTGACACTTGCCAGTTCCTCTCTTGATCCTAAGAAGCTCTTATCTTCCTCAGGTCCTATCTTTCCTACCTTCCTGCTAGATAACTCTTGGCCAAAAAGGCCATGGGATTGACCGTGGGTTGGACCTCTTAGTTTCAGCTTTCACTGGGGACTTTGTTGGGTACGGCTGGCCTTGGGTGGTAGAGAGACTGTTGGTGATGGACTTGATTTCTCCTCTTGTATAGCTGGCTGTCCGCACTGGAGAGTACCAAATGGCTGCAGCATTTGTCAGTGATGCTGAAAGCAGCTGTGCTGGTGGCTAATACAGTAGACCGTGAAGGCCGGCCTGTGCTGGTACACTGCTCGGATGGTTGGGACCGCACACCACAGATCGTAGCCCTGGCCAAAATACTACTGGATCCATATTACAGGACGTTGGAGGTATTGAGAGAAGTTGGGTGGGAAAGACCAGAAGGGGTGTGGGAGGAGAGGTATTGAGCTCCTGGATCTGTCAGTAGAGGACATTGGTGGCTTTGAGTTCTGTTCTAGGTTCTTCAGTCCTACGTTTTTTGGAAGCTGCCTGCTTCCTGTGTTGGGCATTTCCCAGGGGAGTAGCACACAGGCCTACACTTGAACTGTTTCTTTTTTTTTACAGGGCTTCCAAGTGTTAGTGGAATCTGACTGGCTGGATTTTGGGCACAAGTTTGGAGATCGCTGTGGCCACCAGGAGAATGCAGAGGACCAAAACGAACAATGTCCTGTGTTCCTCCAGTGGCTCGATTCTGTTCATCAGTTGCTAAAGCAGTTCCCCTGCCTGTTTGAATTTAATGAAGCATTCCTGGTAAGTCTTAAAGCCTGTGATCAGAGCAGGGGGCAGCGTCAGCGTGAGGCCCCCAGGTACAAGCTGTCTCGGCCCTCTAGGTGAAACTGGTGCAGCACACCTACTCCTGCCTATATGGCACATTCCTGGCCAACAACCCCTGTGAGCGAGAAAAGCGCAACATCTACAAGCGGACCTGCTCCGTGTGGGCTCTCCTTCGGGCTGGCAATAAGAACTTTCATAACTTCCTCTACACACCTAGCTCAGACATGGTAAGTCAGAGCCCTTTTCTTGTAGGTGTTACCTGGAAAGCTATTGGGAGAAGAGTCTGAGTCAGTAGGGAGAAGGTGGACCCAACAGCTTAGGGAAGAAAGAGGAACCAGACAGGGTGAGGTGGCTCACGCCTGTAATCCTAGCACTCTGGGAGGCCGAGGGGGTGGACTGCCTGAGCTCATGAGTTGAAGACCAGCCTGAACCAGAATGAGAGACCCTGTCTCTAAAAATAGCTGGGTGTAGTGGCAGGCGTCTGTAGTCCCAGCTTCTTGGTAGGCTAAAGCAAGAGAATCACTTAAGCCCAGGAGTTTGAGATTGCTGTGAGCTTTGACATAGTGAGACTCTGTCTCAAGAAAAAAAAAAAAAAGAAAGGAACCAAAAAGGGCTCTGACTTACCAGAGCACTAGTGTTGAGCTGCTTTCCCAGGTCCTGCATCCTGTGTGTCATGTCCGAGCCCTGCACCTCTGGACAGCTGTTTATCTGCCAGCATCATCCCCATGCACACTTGGGGAGGAAAACATGGATCTTTACCTTTCCCCGGTGGCCCAGAGCCAGGAGTTCTCTGGCCGTTCTCTGGACAGGTAAGAAAAGCCATTCTTGCTCTTCTCCTCTCTGTTAGGAAGGCAATAATGGTTTGCCGTCTTGCCTAGATGTCATTCTCTTTCTCTAATGAGGTATTTAAAAGCAACTTTTTGAGTCAGTTGAAAGGGAAACTTGGCTCAGGACTTGTAGCTGGCCTGGGGTGCACTGTGTATTTTCAAGGTTTTTCTCTTAAGATAAGATTGGATACTTTCTTTCTTAGAGCTTCTATCACCCTGTGTGACATCCCAAGCAGGGGAGAGAAGAACAAAACAGGACTATTTTGGGAAGGTTTGTGAGAATGATCACTGATCTAAAGAATGGGGAGGTGGCTGTCTTAATAACAAACTTTGCTACGTCCAGCAATATCTTCCAGAAGCATCTGACTCTCAGAGAAATGGGTTTCCAGTAGGAGGATGGTCTTTGCATTATTCCCTCAGAAGAAGGCCAGAATTTAAAGAGAGAAATAAAGTTATCTTCTGACTGAGTCTTTGCAGGGGGAAGTAGGATGAGAGTTGGTTAAATTATTGGGGTAATTCGTATCCTTTATTTAAAAATGTCAAACAATATAAAAGTAGAAAATGATGATCTTCTCTTACGATCCTTGTCTCTACAGGTATCTACTGTTAATACTTTGTGCTCTTCCAGATGTTTCTATAGATATGCCACATTCTCACACACGTATATACAAACATTTTTTATGAACACCAGAGATTTTTTGCATATTCTTTTTACTCTTTTATGTGTTCTGCAAATTGTTTTTATCCATTTTGTATTAGATTGTCATCCCATGACAGCACATATAGAACTACTTTACTGTTTTTTAGTGACTTAGAGTAGTCCATTATTAGAGTGCATCATAATTTATTATATAACCAGCTGCCTATTGGTCATTTAGGTAGTTTTTTTGTTTTGTTTTGTTGCAGTTTTTGGCCGGGGCCGGGCTTGAACCTACCACCTCCAGTATATGGGGCCGGCGGCCTACTCCTTAAGCCACAGGTGCCGCCCCATTTAGGTAGTTTTCATTTTTTTTATCACTACGTATATTCACATTTAGTGAGCATCCTTATATGCCTTTTTTTAAAAAAAGTATCTTGGGCGGCGGCGCCCGTGGCTCAGGGAGTGGGGCGCTGGCCCCATATACCGGAGGTGGGAGGTTCCAACATAGCCCCGGCCAAAAACTGCCAAAAAAAATAAAAATAAAAAAAGGCATCCTTATGCCTTTTTAAAAAAAATTGTGGTAAAATACACATAATATTTACATCTAAACCCTTTTTAAGTATACAGCTCAGTGGTGTTGCCTTAGAAGTGTATGTTTGCTTTGTGCTAGTATTTCTGCCAGATAAATTCCTAGAAATGAAAATGCGGTGTTCAAGGGATATGTTTATTTCCAATGTTGATAATTTGCTTATTGGCTGAAGGTTTTTAAAGTTAAAATATATATATTATTGGTTGAATGTTAAAAAGGAAAACAACAAACCGACATCCCAAATTATTAGTTTTAAGGTCTTTTGAACTGAGTTCATTGTCAGAGGACCATGTATCGACTTCTGGAATTCTGTGATTTTCTCATTTCCCAGCCTATGTAGAATTTGCGTATAGGTTCATATATTTACTTTTCCATTC
The DNA here is from genome assembly GCA_963574655.1 of Perodicticus potto. Classification (NCBI taxonomy): domain Eukaryota; kingdom Metazoa; phylum Chordata; class Mammalia; order Primates; family Lorisidae; genus Perodicticus; species Perodicticus potto. The sequence goes on along the minus strand of CAUYRH010156921.1, from coordinate 882 downwards.
ACAGTAAGTTCTGTGACCCATTTACCAATCATGGCCTTCAGTTAGTACCTAATGCTAATTCAATAAATGTTTCTTTAGTTGCCTAGTTCTATACTAGATTTTGTGAGCAATACTGAAGAAAAAGAGGCTATTAGTCTCGCTTTCAAGACACTCTCAAATTGGCCGAGTACAGTGGCTCATGACTATAATCCTAGCTTTCTGGGAGGCTGAAGTGGGTGGATTACTTGAGCTCAGGAGTTCAAGGCCAGCCTGAGCAAGAGAGACCCCATCCCTACTAAAAATAGACAAAAGAAAACTAGCTGGGTGTGGTGGTGGGTGACTATAGTCCCAGCTACTTGGGAGGCTAAGGCAAGAGGATGTCTTGAGCCCAAGAGTTTGAGGTTACTATGAGCTATGATGCCACAGCATTCTACTCAAGGCAACAGAGTAAGACTCTGTTTCAAAAAAACAAAAAAACTTTCAAACTGTAAGATATGGGACAGAACAACTATAAGAATATGCGTAGTGCAAAGTTGTTAGAGAAATGAGATATTTTTTAAAAATATTTTTTACTTTTTATACTTTTGGAGACAGTCTTGCTCTGTTGCCCAGGCATTAGGGCAATGGCATGATCATAGCTCACTGCAACCTCTAACTCCTGAGCTCAAGTGATTCTCCTGCCTCAGCCTCTTCAGTAGCTGGGACTATAGGCACCCACCACCACACCTGGCTATATTTTTCTTTTTTTTTTTTTTTTTTCTGTTGAGACAGAGCCTCAAGCTGTCGCCCTGGGTAGAGTGCCGTGGCATTACAGCTCACAGCAACCTCTAATTCCTGGGCTCAAGCGAGTCTCCTGCCTCTGCCTCCCAAGTAGCTGGGACTGCAGGCGCCCACCACAACGCC
>CAUYRH010156912.1:0-90446 GCA_963574655.1 Perodicticus potto | reverse complement strand
AAAGACCGGGAGAGAAACGAAGAGAGCTTTTCTCTCCCCACTTGAGTTCTCTCTCTCTACCAGGAGCTTTAGTGTTTTCTGTATTCTTTTCTGTAAATAAATTCTGTCTTACCACTGGAAAAAAGAAAATGCCATGAAGGCTATGTTAAACAGTTTGATGAAAACATTTCAGATTGTATATGAAACCAGCACATTGTACCCCTTGATTGCACTAATGTATGCAGCTGTGATTTAATAAAAAAAAAAAAAAAAGAAAGTAAGAAAATGGTCACAAAACACAGTATATTCATGAACTTCGTTGTATCCATAGACTAAAAATAAACATAAAGTCAATGTTATTTTCTATTAAAAAAAAAAAAAACAAATACAGAGGTATTAGGAGGTCTGTGACTTTCTAGGCTTTGCTGATAACAAATCCTTACTTCAGACACTTTTTCAGCTTCCCCTATATGGCTCCTAGGCCCCTGGTGAGGCTGATCTCCTTGACTGGTGCTGCCTGGTTTAAATACCCACAGGCTTAAGTCCCACCCCTGAATCATGGGCACCCCAACCTAGCTTGGGAAACCCCTTCCAAGGCCACCCTTTGTGCAGACTTCCCTGCTCAATGATGGCTCTCTGGGGTCTCTCCCTTTTCTGAGCCCCACAGCAGCTGACTATGCCATCTGTCATTTAGTTTCAACCCCACACTGTTTTCTAGTCCATGGGTTTTCATTTTGTTTTGTTCCTCTTTATATTAGCAACAAACACATTAACAGCAAGAACCATGTTTTAGACATTTTTATCTGATTTCTTGTATCTTTATCTGATTTTAGAAGTCATTTCTGACCTTGAAGCCACATGCTCTGAACTCGCAAAACACTACTGGACTTGACTTCAGTGATTTGTCTTCTCAGATTGTGATGTCCTCAAGATCAAAAAGTGGGTCATAATAATCAGAACCTGATTCATGCTGTACCTCATGTTTATTGATGGATAAATAAATGTAAGTAGCCCCCTAAGATCTAGAATGTGGCCATGTGTTTAATACCCAGATACCTCTCTAAACTAATGACTTAACATGGGTATTGCCAGGGAAGGAAGCTTTTTGATATTTGGGTTTGACATAGTAGCTAAAACACTTGCAACTGCAAACAATAGAAGCTTGACAAACTGACATATGCAAAAAGGAATTTTAGTCTCATATAAATAACAGAGAATTGAAGTGAGTACCTCCAGATATTGCTGGATCCAGACATTCAAAACAAGTCATGAGTGCCCTATCTCTCTCTTTCTTTCTCCATGTCTCAGACACATCTCTTATTGTACCCCTCCATGACAGCTTCCAGTGGCCCAACCCTAAGCCTAGCAAACCTTACAGCTGAACAAAAACCCCTAACATTTATGTCAAAAGGGGATCTGGGAATATTTTGATTGATTGGCCCAGCCTGGACATTTGTCCATTCCTGAATTGCTATAGCCAAGAGGTACGAGTGTTTTACTGGGCACATCTAGGTCACATGTCCGGAGGCCACAGGAGAAGATGAGCTGGGTTAGCCTCACACCAGTCCCAGAAAAGAGAAGGGTTATATACCCGAAGGGGAGGGGAAGGACATAAAACAGACAAAACAACTATGTCCATCACCATTTTGTAGCTGATACCTCCCTCTAGACTCTGCTCAAAATTTTTGCCCAGGATCCTATTCATTCTAGATTTCTTCTTGCCATCTTCTAGCTAATATTATCACCCTGCGGTCACCCTAAAGCCTTTCTCCAGTGTCTCCCTTGACTCTGCCCCTCCCTATACGTCCAGAGTGGTTGGCAGTTTGCCAGACAGAAAGCGAACAGGAATCCCAAGATTTGGGAAGCTGCTTTACCTTCTGACTACTTTGAGTCCAGCGTCTGAAGTCACCAGAGCAAGCTCCTGGTGGTGTCATGAAAGAGGACTCTGCTTCTAGGCACTCCTTTCTGATAGGATAGAAGTCATCCATCTGACTGTACTGACTGGCCCCATTAGCATGTCAAGAAAGCACTTGGTAACTACTCTAATCAACTCATTTGCTTTTTTAATTGAGATCAGAGTAGTTATCCAAAATCTTCAGAAGGCACTGGACTTCTCCAACCACTAAAAAGATGGGCTCATTGAACCATGCAAGAATCTAAATGTCACTGTGCTCTTAGTTTGACAAATTTACCTGCATTTATTGAACATGGTTTGTTCTCACGGTGTATATTGAGAGGTTCAAAAAATAAATTCCAGATATAATTCAGCCCTGGAGCCATCCTTCCCCTTTCCGGGCCTTTGCCTTCTTCTCCCAAATCACACCCAAGACTCCTCTGAAATCTCAACCCAAGAGAGACTGTGTGCAAGACTTTCTCTAAAGCACAGTCAGCTGCCTGAGCACATCCTTTCTTCCTCTGCTTTTCTCTGGTTCTCTCTAGGCTATCTTTAACACTTCTCTGAGCTCAGTTAGTTACATGCACTTAGAACTTTATACTTTGCAAATCACTTTGCCCAAAAATTGTGGAATATTAGTGTCACAAAAGCACTGAAAGATAAATATTGCCATTATGCTCTGACAGATGAGGAAACTGATATTAAAAGACTATTATGTAACAGTGTAAGGTCATGTGGCTAGTAAGTGTCAGAGCCTCATCTCAAAGCCAGGTCCTCTCATTGCAAAATTTCTTGGTTTTTGTCACATAACACACTGTCTCTGACCATATTCTGTTTGATGATCTTGACTCCACACCGTGTCTGCAGTCTTGAGAATAGGAGGGAGGCCTTTTTGCTTCTGGGTTCTACCCACAGAAAGCATAGCACAGCTCTGCGTGCAGGATTGGTATTCCAAAATGATTTATTGGCTGAGGGAATGGGCCATTGGCTACTGTGCTCCTTGTGAGCTGGGTTGCTTTGGGAATTCAGACTTGCAGGCAGGGTATCACAGTAAATTCTAGGAAAAGGAGGCTATATACTCACTAGTATCTGGAGGATGTACCCAGTAAAGCCTTCCTCGGGTACTGGCTAGAACTGATCTTTCATGTATCCATTCATTCAGCTGATAACCTGTTTTCTGTCTTAAGTGATAAGCACTGGTAAATATACTGGTAAATAAGACAAACACTGGTAAATAAGACAAACATTCCAAGCCTAGAGAGCTTACACACACCTTGTGAGGGTCTTAGAATGTAATAGGTACAATCTAATGAAGTCTTTATTGTCCCCACCTGTATTCATTTTCTATTGATGAATAACAAAGCATCAAAATTTTGCAGCCTAAAACACCACCCACTTATTAAGTCACAGGTCTATATTTCAGAAATTGAGCAGACTCAACTGAATTCCCTGCTGAAGGTCTGATCAGACCAAACATTAAAGTTCAGTTCAGGTGGGGTCCTTATATGAAGCATCTGAAGAAGAGTCTACCTCAAAGTTTATTCTGGTAGTAGGCAGATTGTGGTCATCAGATTGAAGTCCCGTTTCCTTGTTGGCTGCCAGCGAGGTGTTCCTACAGGTCACCCAAGGTCTTTTCCATATGGCCACCTCTATTTTTAAATCTCTTTCTTCCAATTTTTTGTTAATTTTTTTATTTTTGGGTATTATAAGGACATAATAGTTGTATATATTTATAGAGTACATGTAATATTTTGATACAGACATGCTACATGTATTAATCAGTTCAGGGTAATTGGGGTATCCATCACCTCAAGCATTTATCATTTCTTTGGGTTTCCATTCCAATTCCACATTTTTAGTTGCTTAAAAGTTTACCCTTACTGTTGATTATTGTCATTTTGTTGTGCCATCAAATATTGTTTATTCTAACTATTATATGTGTGTGTGTGTATATATATATATATATATGAGACAGGGTCTCACTCTGTTGCCCCACCTAGAGTGCCATGGCAGCATTGTAGCTGACTGCAACCTCAAAGTCCTAGGTTCAAGTGATTCTCTTGCCTCTGCCTCTCAAGTAGTTGGGACTACAGGTACACCACCATGCTTGGCTAATTTTTTATTTCTGTACAGATGTGGTCTTGCTCTTGCTCAGGCTGGTCTCAAATTCCTGAGCTTAAGTGGTCCTCTCACCTCAGTTTCCCAGAGTGCTAGGATTACAGGCATCTAAGCACATTTTTGTACTGATTAACCATCCCAACTTTATCCCCTCCCAACTCCCTCTATCCTCCTCAGTATGTGATAACCATCATACTACTCTCCATCTCCATAAGATCAATAGTTTCAACATTTAGCTACCACATATGAATGATAACAGGCAAAATTTATCTTTCTATGCTTGAATTATTTTGCTTGACATGATGTTGCTCTTACTTCCTTCTTTGCATCAACTGGAGAAAACTCCCTGCTCTTAAAGGGTCCATGTCATTAGGCCAGGTCCATAGTCAACCTTGCTGTATGTGATAACCTACTCAATGCGTAATAGGTCATCATATCCACAGACTCCAAGACTCCATCCCCCCCAGACTCCAAGGGGAGGAGATTACACATGGGCACAACATACTGGGGGCATCTGAGAATCTGGCTACCGCATCCCCTGCCCAAATCCAGTAATTCATGACTTCACATGGGCCTTTACTATAGCCTAACAAATGTTTTCCCCTATTCTGTCTTTTCTCTAGGAGGGTGAGGACCCATCAGAAATGCCATCAGAAAAGCCTCCAGTCTTTTCATACTAACTTGCTGGGTCCTTTGAAATCAGTATTTAACAACTCTGTACCTTTTGCATATGCCAGTCTCTCTATTAAAAGGCTTCCCCTGATTATTTTTCCTCCAAAAGCCTCCCCAAAGTTTAAGACTTAAAGGTTACACCCTCTGAAGTGTTCTTCCTAGGGCTTATCCACCCATCAGAGTGAAATACTCCCTTCTCTGGGTTTTTATGGGACTGTGTCCATTTTGCCACACCAGAATCCAATCCAGACTATTATCTTCTTAGACACCAGACTCTGAGATCTCTAACAACAGAGTTAGTGTTTCGTTCATCTTTGCTTTCTCAGGGCCTCCCACAGATCCTGGCACTTGGTAAGTGCTTGGAAAATGTTGAATTGAATTGAACTGAACTTCCTATCCTCTGTTCATAATTGGAAGAGCAGCACAGATCTGAAACCTAGTTGTAGGTATGAGATAGAACATCTGTAACTTTTACTTCCCAGCATGCACTCATTCATGTTCTGCTTATTGAACCCCAATTTGCCAAGACAAAACTATCACATTTCCACTTTCCATTCATGTGGTCAATATGGGATGTCCCTACTATCCTTCCCAAAGATACCCTCAAAACACAAAGATAGTCTAAACAACGCAAGATGATAACCTCTGGTTATGGAAAAAATTGAAAATAACCTCAAACCCCATCCCCACCTCACAGACTGAAAAAAACCCAAGCCCTTGAATCACTTAGCTCAGTATTAGTCTTCCTGAAAACTGAACAAGTGGAGCCATCAGAAATGCCTCCAGCCTCTTCATACTAACTTGCTGGGTCCTTTTTACTCTATGTTAAAATCCAGAGACCAAGGATCATGGGACAGTGCTATAATGGGTGAGTGTGATTGTTGCAATCTTACCCTTCAGATCAGCACTTCAAGTCTTACAGTCAAGTTCTTCTGAGGGACAGCAGGTGTGCAATTTGCAAACAAATGACAATTGACATAACCATCGATTGCTCTGACCATCTAATGAGGAGCCTGTAATTTCCTAAGCCCCAGGATTTCTCCCTCTTGCCTGTCAAGTCTGCCATAGGATCTCACTCGTTTGCCCTCAAATCATCCCTAGAGAGAAACTTCTCATCAGCCCTCTCCATGCCCTTCTCCAGGTTGCACCTCTCAATCGCTGTTTTACCAGATTTCAAAGGGGTTTTCATTTTATTGCATAATCAGCTCTTCCTCTGAGGCTGTCCCTCTCCCATCATTACCTCAGGGTGTTGGAGCTTCGCTGTGAGGGGCCGCTAGATCATTACAGACCCCAGCTGTTTCTGGTCCTGCACACCCCCTTCCAACTGGGTCTCCTTCCAGGAACAGCTGCAAACCTGCCAGAAAGGAAGGGAGGAGACACATTTAGCATGATAACAAATCAGTAGGGAGTGACCAGCTTACCCAGAAAAGCTGTAATGCAGATGTGTCCACCCAGCCACTCTCCTCACCCTCTAAGAGAAAAGCAAATTCATTCTGCCTCCATCTGAAAACTCTTCATAACCAAAGGAATGAAATAAAGAATCACCACCCACCCCTGCTCCCAGGAGAGGAGCCAGGACATACTTCTTGCTTTCCCCATAATGACTCACTAAAAGGCCTGCCAGTGGTTACAAAAAGATTATGATCTTGCACACACGTACATGTAAATATATCCTCACTGATGCCAAGAAACATGGAAGAAGTACTGATAGTGACATCTATCCCACAGGGCACCACCGAGCAAAGTGCCAAACACATGTTTTCTTATGCATTCACAGGAAGCCATTGAGGGATGAGAAAACCAAGGCACAAAGAGATTGAATAACCTGCCCAAATTTGCACAACTCAGAAAAAGTGGAGCAGGGATTCGAATGCAGTCTGTCTGACACACACCTATGCACTAAATTTTGACCCTGTTCCGCTGCCAATCTAAACTCATCCAGTCCCCTGAGTGGTGCTGAGTCCAGCACTCAGTAAAGTTTGGTTGGATGGATTATTTTAATGAAGACAAATTGATGACACTAATCTTTTATAAATACAGTAGAACCTCTGTAAGTTGACCACTCAAGGAATTGTGACAAACTGGTCAATAGACAGAGGTGGTCAAAATAAGGAACTAGTCCCATTTTACTGATACATGTGGTACATGTGTGGCCTATAAAAATTAGGTCAACTTAAGGAACTAGTCAGTTTAGGGAGGTGTTCAACTATGGGGGTTCTACTGTATTGCTTTTTCTTCTGAAATGATCTTTACCCCAATCACCTTATCTATATGAAAAATAGCTAGCGATGCTTCAAGATTGATTTTAATCATCATGTACAGTATGAAAAGACTTTATAAAAAAGTCCCCTTCCTTCATCCAGTGGACAGTCTTACTCATTTCCTCCACTCTTGTATGCATCTCTATGATTGCCTGTGTGGCACAATTCCTTACGTAGCAAAGATTTTAATTACATCCCTACCCCATAAGAGCTTGAACTCTCCATTTGCATGGCTTCAGGAAATCTCCTTCAGTATGTCTGCTAATTGCCAAGAGGTTTGCATCTCCTGCTCTGTTCTATCTCTCAACCTCCAATTTCCTCTGTGATTGTTTTTGCCCATCACTACACCACTTTCAAATGAAATGCAATACTTTTGTCGATTTTTACATTAATATCAGATTTTCATGAGTCTCCTAATTTGGGAGTGAGGGCATCAAAGGAAGTTCAGTAATGCATCACTCTGCTGCTGTCATTTTGTTTGCTCCTGCCCTGACCCTGTGCCACTTACGAACAATATAACTCCTGGAATTCTTTACGGTATCTGTGGAGAGCAATTTTCCCCAGAATCCTGGTGCCAACTAACATCAAGGCCTTGGAATGCAGGAGCTACAAGGATAGAGCATGGGTAATGCGTGAGGGGGAAGGCTGGAGACTCACCTCCCCCCCAAGCCCTCATGTATTCAACAATTATTTATTAAGCATCCATTATCTGTGAGCTCATTGGAATATAAAGGCATATAAAAACAAGATGTCCATTGTTATGAAGGTTAGAACAGAATAATAAATAAGATGAGTTCCAATTCTGCTGATATGGGATGGATTGGGACAGGGTGCGGGTCAGGTGTGGCCTGACCTTAGAGTTGATATTTGAGCTTTGAGCTGAGAGTTGAGGAACTAAAGGAATGAGCCGTGCAGAGAGCTTGAGGCAAGTGAAAGAACTACAGGGGCAAAAACTCTGAGATAGCAACAACATTTGTGTGTTCTTAAAAAAAAGTAAGCAAGAAAGTGGCCATGAAATATGAAAACATGGATAGGTAGTAGCAGAGCACATAAAGGGTTATGTGTTTTTCCTTGGGTTAAATGGAAATCTATTAGAGATTTTTGAAATATGAGTGATCCAACCAAATTGTAAAAGCATTTTTTCCAAGTGAAATAAGCTCTTCTTCGTATCTATTCAAACATGTGTTCCCCTTACCAGACACTGAGTTCCTTGAAGCCATGTCATCCATGTCATTGTCATCACTTTATTCAAGCAACTAACCCAGGGCCTACATGTTCTGTTCATGTTTTACAAATGAATGAAAAATGATTGAATAAATAAATAAATTATATTTTAAAAATGCTTACCAAGCACTTCAATATTTCTGTAGTATTTATGAAAAGACTTGGCAATGAGGGGATCAGAGCATTCCTGGCCTTCCACCATTTCCCTGACCTCTGTCCCACCCCCACATCTCCTCTCATTCTCCTTCATAGCCCCTTCATCAATCATTAAGCAAAGGTTTCCCCCTGACAGCTGTAAAGTAATTCTGGCTCCACCTAACCCCCAAGCTTTCATAAGAATAATTCTGGCACTTATCAGAATTTCATGATAAAGAAAATTTTGGTAAAGAATTCTAATAATAGCTATAAATATAAAAGTAAATATTCACTGTTTAAAGCAACAATATTAATGTCTCATGGAAGCTCTAACATATAATGTATTTATAAAACACATGCCTTATTTACTGGTGGGTCTACATTCTAAGAAATGTATCATTAGGTGAGCTTACTGTTGTGCAAGCACCTTAGAGGGCACATACCCAGATGCAGATGGTACAGTTTGCTATATCTCTGGGCTGCTCCTGCAGCTTATTGCTCCCGGGCCACAAGCCTGTGCAGGGTATTATTATCCTGAAGACTGTAGGCAATTGTAGCACCATGTCAAAGTATCTGTGTATTGAAACATATCTAAATACAACAAAGGTACAGTAAAAATGTGGTTTTATAATCTTATGGGATCACTAATGGCTGCAGTCCATTGTTGAGCAAAACTGAAATTTTGTGAGCTGCATGACTGTACATAATTAACTAGGCCAAAAAAATACAAGAAAAGAGAAATAAAGAACAAAAACATACATATGATTAAGAAATAAGATGGAAAGCATAAAACCTATATCAGGAATTACATTAAACAGTAAAGAGTAATTTAAACAGTAAAGAGTTTTAAAAGTCAAATTAAAAGGAAAACACTGTCAAACTAGATTAAACAAAAACCAACTACATCTGTATACAAGAGACAGAACTTAAATATAAGTTCACCCAAAGTGTGAAAGAAAAAGAATGAAAAAAAGCTATGTAATGCACACACATTCAAAGATAGCTGACATTGTTCTATTGATCAGGTAAGGCAGGCTTTAAGGCAAGAGAAAAAAAGAACATTTCATAATAATAAAAGGGACAACTCAATAGGAAGATACAGCAATCTGAAATTTATATCATATTAACAACACAGGCTCCAAGTATACAAAGCAAATTTGATAAAAATAAAAGAAATAAATCTGCAATCATAATAAAAGTCACAAGGAAAATTAAATTATTTTGAACTGAGATTATGACATGTTAAAAATGTGTGATATAAATAAAAATGATGCATATATTATTAATAGAAAAAGAAAATTCTTTTAAATCAATCACCTAAGGTTTCATTTTAAGAGGCTAAAAAGTGAAGAAAAAGTTAAATCCAAAGTAGAAGAAAATAAATAATAACAATAAAAGTAGATATTAGTGAACTAGAAAACAGAGCCAACTGCAATTAAGAAAAATCAATAAAGCCAAAAAAAAGTATTTTGAAAACATTAACAAATTAAACCCCAAACAAAACTGATCCAGAAAAAAGCATAGCAGACACAATATCAAAGGAAAAAGACAGCCGTCATTACAATTTCTACAAAATTATAAGGACAATGAGCTATATCCCTATAAAATGCTCATAGCCAGAATATGTAAAAAATTTCTGAAAATCAAGAAAAACAAATAATCCAACTTTTTTCAAAGGCAAAAACCTCAAAAGGCCATCCACATAAAAGAATATACAAGTGTCAATTAACAAATAAATATATTAGTCATCAAGAAAATGTAAATTAAACGCACAATAAGACACTACTACACCTACATAAGGATGACTAAAATTGGAAGAACTAGCTAACAAAACCAAGTTTTGGTGAGAATGAAGAAAAGCTAGAATTTGCAAACATTGCTGGAGGGAATACAATTGATATCCTTAGGAGAGTTGTTCTTTAGTAATCTACTAAAGCACACACATGTGTTTCTATGACCCATCAATTCTAATCCTATTTATGTAGCCATCTAAGTGTGTGCTTGGGTATGAAAAATACATGAATAAGTCTATTCACAGCAGCTCTATTATAAAATCTCCAAAGTACAAATCACCAAAATATGCCAGAGCAGGATAGATGAATCTATAGCCACACTCTGTGATACAAACCTCACAGATAATATTGGACACAAAAAGCAAGATACAAGCAATTTCATGCTGTGTGTGTCCATTTCTGTGAAAGTCATAGTCACAAAACTAATCTGTGGTGTCAGAAGTGTCCTTTTGGGTGGTGAATATTGGCTAGTAGGAAGCACGAACAAGCTTCCTGGGTCACTGGACACATTCTATGTCTTGATCTGAATGATAATTCCATTATCACTTAGATCAAGTGATAGGTGTACACAAGTGTAAAAGTTTTATTAAACTTGATAGCAAATATCTGTGCACTGCACTGTATTGAATTAGACCTCAGTAAAAAGGATAAAACAAGAGTTGTGTATTATTTGAACAAAAACAAGTTAGCCATTAAAAGTAAGTCATGTAATGATAATTATAATGTGCCTATTTCCTGCTCCCCTAGCACAAAACAACTGATTCATAATTATATTCTTACTTCTTGGCATCTAGTAGGTGTTCAATATGTAATTGTAGAGTTTACAGAATTACAGTAATGGCAGGGCATAAGTTTATCATGTTTCTCCCTTTTAGAGTGCTCTCTGTAACTCATCTGATGGTGCATTCCAGATGGTAAATCTCTAGGAATTCATTGTTTCCACTGTGATGAGCCAATAAATCATGCCAGCTACCACATGGAGATATTCAGGCTTCCGAAAGTACCAACCTCAAATGAGGCCAGGATCCAGCAGACACCTGGGAATGGTGAGATGTAACAGAATATCCGACAATGGCAAGTGGCCTCACTGAACGCTTGGAGGGTGCATAGAAATAGAATTCAAAACAGGGTGGGTGATAGTATAGACAAAAGGGAGGTGACATTAAAAATGTAAAAATGAGGTTACTCTCTGAAGATAAAACTATTAAAGTCTGTTCCTATAATATGACCAAACCATCTATCAATGTCGACCAATTGGTTCTTAAAGAGCTTGAAATGCTCAAAATTCTAATCAAGGTAATTGTGGAGTAGACTCAAGGAAGCACAGATTATCCTAGCATAGCTCAGACTGCACACACATAGCATCAACTGGGCACATCAGGGTGAGTTAATGCATCAGAGAAAAACAAATCGATTCTTAGTAACTTGGACAGAGCTGACCCTACATGGACTGCATTGAATCTTGTTTGAAGAAGGATATGTAAGCACGATGAGGTGACGGACATGCCATCTACCAAAGGCTCTCCAAAAGGGAGTAAATGCATCAGCATTAGCACACACTGCCTGTACTTTGGATCACAGGACAGAAGTATTATGGTTCATAGAAAGGAGTTTATGGTTGAGAAACAAGTGGAATTTCTGCCTCATTTTTGCCTAGTTGCAATTGTTTGGGGGGTTAAAGCTCCTCCTTTTGCTTAAACTCCTTTACTCAGAAATATACTGAGAAATGTACAAAGACCTTATTTAATTTCCTGTGTGGAGCCACGTGGGGAGAGAATGTGACCATGAACACTGTGGTCTGATTTCTGATAATGGTATTAAGTCACATTTGTTAACCATTCTGAACATCATGTACTGTGCTATATTACTCAGAATAGACTCAAGTGCTGGTTCAAAAAACCTGAATCTTGGTGGCCTAACCCATAAACATTCTAAATATTTTCCCTCACTTTTGGTCATGTCTGAGCAGGAATTGACAGGGAGCCTCTAAACCACTCATTCAATTGGAAATGTAGCCCTCTCCTAGGGCTACATTGGCGCAATTGTCCCCCAGGCCTTTAGAGATTTCTCACTTCAATAGATAGAAGAAGAAAACAAGATTGGACCTGGGAGGTTTGTTGGAACACTGTGAAACTGATAACTCACTTATATTCACATCACATTGGTCAGATCTCAGGCACATGGTCAAATCTACCAGTAAAGGAAGCTGAGAATTACTTCCTAAGTACTCAGAAAGGAGATCCTAAAAACTGTCGTGCTTAATAATCTCTGCCCACTGTACTAAGTGCTTTATATTAATTGTAGACATCCCGATCACATGCCTTAAAAGATGGCATCACAATTTACAGGAGAGCATATGGAACACAGCTGTAATAGGCAACTTGCTCAAGAACAGACAGCCAACTAGATCCAAGCCAAAGCAAGGTCAGAACACATCTCTGGAGTCCCTGCTTTTAACCACTGTGTTGAACAATGACTGTATTTATTGTGGCAAATTAGTAAGCTGGCCTTCAGATGTATAAGTTTAAGGGCATTTACAAGACTTTGGGTTTAAAATGGAGGGCTACATTCTAGAACATGGGGACCCACCAAGGCACTTCCTCCTCTAAAGCCATGAGGATCAGCCCAGCAAACTTTCTAGATGGTAGTCCCTCGATTCTGTGCAAACTAAAACAAACAAGAATCACAGTTAACAGTAAATGAGCACTTATCACCAAGCCATCCACGATCCTTAGTATTGAATTTGAAATTGAACTTTTTAAATCCCTAGTATGACTTTATAAATAAAACACATACCACTGCAAAGGTATTGCATGCCACACAGAGATTTTAAGAAACTTGCCCAAGGACACACAGCCAGGAAGGACGGCATTTGATGCGAGGCAGCTTTACATTCTAGCATCCAGGCTTTGAGCCACTAGGTTAAAGAAAAGTCCAAGAGAGATGGTACCAACACTGTTGTCGGCACACTGTTTTTACCCCCAGTGATTCTTGCATGACCCAAATATCATGAAAAGTTAATGTAACTCAGTTATCACCTCTTCTTCCCAGGAGCAGAGGGAGTGTCTATGCCTAAAACAGGTACACAAGGAGTATTTATGAAACTGAAATTATTTGAATTATATTAAATTGAAGGCAGTAACACAATAGCCTTGAATCCATCCATTAAAAAAAACAGAGTAGCTAAGTATTTTACAAAGTTATCCCATTTAATCCTCATAAAACTCGACCAAGGATGTAATTTTCCCTCCATTAAACAGGTCATAACACCAAGTTTTAACATAAAGAAACAAAGTCTGATTATATGTGACTTAGCTATGAGAATAAACCTCCTGGTAACACATTCAGAATGATTTCTGAACATCTCTCTAAACGGCAAGAAATACCCTACTCTGGTATTCCAAGAATATATAGGCTGTTGAAAATTCAAGCTTTGCTTTCACAATTCTTTTCTACTTCCCAGGGAAATCGTTTCCGTGAAGCGCTAGTGTGAACAACAGTCACAAGTGGGAACAGCGATGGGACAAGAAAGCGGAGGAATGAAAGGGTCTGATAATTTTAGAAAGAGTGTGAAAAAAAAGAAGTTCGACTTCTAGGTTCTATTTCTGGCTCTGCCTCTGTTTTTCAGCTAGCCAGCCAGCCAGCCATTCTCTACCTTTCTCTCCATTAATTACAAAAGATGGAGAAGAATATGACTGGGTATAAACCACCCTGCCATGCCTACATGAATGACCCTGGACCATGGCCAGCACAAACCCAGCCGTGATCACATTGTGACATCTACATTGTGTTGAAATATATGGGTTGAAGGTTTTGCAGGAATACTTTTCCTCTGAATTCGTAAGGTCAGAGAAGGCAAATTGCACTTTTAGGTGGTAACAACAAAGATGTATCTAGCACAGGGGAAACAGAGCGTGGTTCTGGGCAAAGCGAGCCATACGACAACTTGTAATGGCAGTGAAGTCTGCGATCCACCCTATCCTCTCTTCCTCCTGCCCTCATTCTTTCCATTAAGTGCCTCATTCTCCTAAATCCCAGTTTTTTAATAAGTGGGGTTATGTTCTCCGCAGTAGTGCCTCGATAGGCTACTCCTCTTAGGAATAAAGCATATTAGAAGAGAAAGGATTCCAAGGAAGAAAGGAACTGTGTGCCCAACCCTGTGGCCCATTATACACTTCCACTGTGCTATGCACATGAACATCCTCCTGTTGGGAGAGGTTGGTGAAGGAGAAGCAGAGCTGAAGAATGCTGAGGTCCTTCTCCATATTGAAAAAGCTCTTAGATCAGTGTAGGGCAGTTGGTACACTTAGATGATCAGTGCTTTGCTCCTAAGATCAAGAGCAATAGTATCCTACATTTCACTGATTGTGCTCAACCCAAGCACTGGAATTTTGTAAGACATACTAAGAGTTTCCATGGAAGAAAGTGTGATCCTGGTAACATGGTGTGTGTGGGCCCACGTCCGTACTATCTTGGTCCAGGAATGAAGTTTTGCCTTTGGCCATTCTCTTGTCACAGAGTTCCAAGATTATCAAATCTCTATTGGTTTCCTCATCTCTCCAATATAAACACGTGGCCCAGGCTTATCTTAATACTGACGTCCAAGCCCAGCATTAATTTCTTGTGAACCATGAACAACTCCTTATGATGCAAAAGCAGTGTCCTTCAGAAGCAGGAAGATATCTGTTTTTCACAGTCTCTGTCATGCAGTGTCCCAGATTTGCCCCCAAACAGGACTAAATTCTCAAGTATCACCTGTAAAAATAGGTCCTCCAAATTCTACCAGGCCACTCTTACCCTGGGGGTGCCAGTATGAATTTGTGAGTCAGGGTTAAGGTATTCTGATGTTGTCTTCATCTCTCCAACCCTCTTCCCTTTCAGGAACCCAGCCATCGATCTCTTTTTGAAAGACACTCTCTTCATCGGACATAAATCACCTCAGATAAATAGATGGCTGCAGCCTATCACCTGCAATCCCTTCAGGGGTATACCCAGATATCCTAAAGTTCTTTCCGGCTCACCTGGGAGCTCCTTCCTTCATCCTCCACACAGAAGTACGGAAGGCAGACTCATAGAGTTCAGTGTCATGGGTCACTGAATCTTCCCTACCCTGTTTCACTTAATTTCTGAAGAATTATATTAAAAAGACTATTCCCAAAAGTGTCTGAGGCTGAGAACCCCTCGGTAAGTACTATACTATGGCTCTTTTTCTCTTTCTTCTACAACAAGTCTCCACTTTACAAATGTAGGAATGTGACTCTCATAGCAACGAAAACTTCCCTATTAGGAATCTTAACTACCGTATTACTTCAGATCTCTTAAGGGTCTCCTGGTGACTTTTAGAAGTGTTATGCAAGAAAACATCTACATTTCCACTCCTGCTTTGATGCTGTTTGGTTATGTCTTGGAAACTGACTTATTCTATGATCATACAGCAAAGAGAAAAACATAGATTTTAGTGTATGACATGAGCACTTGTGTCACTCATCTTTGTGTATGGATAAATTCATCATTAGAGAGAGAGGGCGGTCTCAGAGGAGCTTCAGCTCTTTGTCTTATTAAGTAACAAAAAATTCTTGGGACTAAATCAGCTATGTAGCATCAAGTTCATGCTGGTTCTATGGTTCATTATGTCTGGGTCTTCAATAAAACCTGAGTATTAGTTATTCTAATTTCAGATGTCTCTACACACTCTCACACACAAAACCTTGGTTAAAAAATAAAAAGCATATTCTCCTTCAGACACACATGGAAAGGTTATTCACTTTGGCTCATTATTTATAAATAATCCAACAAGCTCTTGCAAATTTTTTGTAGGCTTAGCATGATCCCGCACACCTAGGTGGACTCTTTATGTCTAGAATGATGATTACCTGTTGTATTTCCTTGGATTACTTAGGGAGAAAAAAAGTTATTAAAATATATACTCATGGATTATTGAGAGAATTACAAAGTGTAATGAACATGGACTAACTTTAGTTGCTCAGAGCAGAATGGGAGTTATACACGTACCAGCAAGGCGGGAGCCTCCTAAAAGCTGGAATGCTGCAGATAGTATATCATCACCTTTGGATCATGATGACTTTTTTAAAATGTGTATTCATTCAGCAAACATGACTGAGTACTTCAAATGTGCCAAATTCTGCACCCACCTAAGAACTACAACAATTAAAAAGTGCTTATTTCTCCAAAGCTCAACAATAAAAATTGGTCATTCTCTCAAACTATTGGAAGATATTGATTCATAAACAGATAATAACAATCTATTAATAAGAGGGATATAAAGAATACAGATATAAAGTACAATGGAAAATTACCATATTAATAAATTAAAGGAGAAAATTCATAGGAACCTCTGCGTAGGTGCTATGAAGGCATGTAATGGTGTTCAACCTCCTGGTGACAAGGGGAAGGACTCTTATTTCTCTTCACTAGCAGAGGAGTTTCTATTTCTTTGTAATGGGGGGAGGGGGCATTTCCAGGGGTGAAAGTATAGGAACAAATACCTGGTTCCACCAGCCACTGGTTTACTCTCTCCCAAGGACAGTGGGAGAGCAAGGCTAGTTGGTAAGCTGCCATTCACTGAGCCCTTTCAAGGTGGCCTCTTTCTCCCTTGGACATTTAGAACCTCAGGCAAAAAGGACTCCTCTTTTGTCTGTACTTCTTCTTTTTTCTCTATAGGATGTCCCCAAAGTCACTCCTAAAGTTGCCGTACATAGCAAAATGGAAAATCGTAGCTTAAATGTACCTTTATTTACTAAATATTCATTACAAAATTTTACAGAGGTCACCAACACGTAGAGAATATTTTGTAAATATTTAGTAAAATTCTGTAATGAATATTTTGTAAATAAAGGTAAGTTTAGCTACAGTTTCCCATTTTCCCTGTGTGAGGTGACTTCAGGGGTAACTTGGGGAACACCCTGTACTTACTGTCTCACCATCTCTCCCTTTCCATCTCTCTCTCTCTCCTCCCCCTTCTTCTGTCCTCCTCGTACTCTCTTCCCCTCTTCCTCTTATCTCTTTCTGTCTCTGCTTCTGTCTCTGTCTATCTCTGCCTTGTACCAGTAGCTGGGTGTCTGAATCAGGCTCAAGGTTTGAGGTGAGTAAGCTTCTCCAACAAGGTCAATCAGGAGCTCTGAATTGTGGGGATGACCGATTCTTGCTCAGCTTTGTACATGCTTTGATTTTCATTTGGCTAGTGATCTCTATGAGTCCTTCTGTATAGTTTAGGATGCATAGAAGAGGAAAAATTTCAACTTCTCCACTTCCAGCCTCCCACTCTGGCTGCCTATACCGGTCTTTTGTGCTGAGTCTTCCAGGATACTCTCTGTCTTTCACTGCCTTTAACCCTGAAAATTAACTATTGCCAACAGCATTTATTTACTGACTTATCTGTTGAACAGTATTTGAACACTCACTTCGTGTTTAGCTCTATAAAATGTCCTAGGAATTTGGTAGGACACAAAATAGGTATGGTCTCAGTCTTTGGGAACTTTTAGCCTTGTCTAAGCAGTAGATAGAGAATAAATAATTATATGGATACTGTACTTTTGATACATGCTACAAAAGAAAAGTAGAATGAGAAATAGATCATAAGCAGACAATTTTAACCCAAGGGATTAGAGAAGGCCTTCTTTGGAAGAGTCACATTTAAAGTATGATATGAATTATCCAGATTGGCATGAGAGGAAATAAAGGCCTTGAATCAGAAATGACTTTGAGTGAGAGAGAAACAGGAGGTGGGTTGGACAGCTATGTCATAGAGGATCTCCCTGGTCTTTAGAACTTAATTTTAAAAGCAATAGAAAATCACTGAAGAATTTTAAGCATGGGATTTCAGACATGATCTGTTGTGTGTTCTCCAAAGCTTACTCTGCTGCCACGTAATGGATGGATCTCAGAGAGTCTGCTCAGAGAGACCAGTTCAGAGGCCTCTGCTTGACCTGTCATGAGAGCACTGACAGGAGAAAAGGGATGATTCAAGGTACATTTTGGAGGTACAGTCAACAGCCCAAAGTAATTGAAGAGATGCAGAGGATGAGAGAAAGGAAACTGACAAGGATGACTTCCAATTTCGTAGCTTGAACAGTTGCATGCATGGAGGTGTCCTTTTGCGAGAGAGGAAACTCTGCAGAAGGAGCACATTCAGGAACCTGGGGGAGGACCAGGAACCCCCTTCTAGACAAGTGAGTTTAAGGAGATATATACAGAAGCTGCTCGCAGTCGGTTGGATATTTTGAGTCTGCAGCACACACACACACAAAGATGACTGAGATGAAGATGTAAATTTGGAATTTGTCAACGTATTCATGGTATTTAAAGCCCTGTGAGTGGGGCGATCCTCTAGGGAGAATGAAATGGGAGGAGAGAAGGAATTAAGAGAATGAGATCCGGTTACCACTAGAATTAACTACGGCTGACTATCATTGGTGAGGGCTGGCCTTTGAGTTCACAAAAAATAATGTGTAGATACTTTCAATTGAGATGATAGTTATAGGATGGCAGGAATGTTTCTTGTGACTTTCCCAGGCCAACTCAGTAGCCGACATCTCCTCCCCTCTACCTATCTGCAAATTCATGTGCAAAAGTACAGTACTATAGGATGTAAGAAGGCTTGTTAAGTGAGAGTACAGGAATACTCTTTTGGATGTGTGTTTCTTATTTCTAGGCATTAGTTTTTCTCCCCCAAGAGTGCCATCTGCAAATCTGTAGTGTTCATATTCTCACTAGCCCTGTTAACCAAATGAAATCTCCATGTAAGGAGCCAGAAAGTAGCTATCAAATCCTATCATTCAGGCACTTTATGGAAATTCAGTGAGTAGATTATAAAAGGAAGAGCCAAATATCAAACAGCATTCTTCCCACATCAGTCCCTAGGTTGACATTTGGGCAAAAGCTTCTAGGTCTATAAAATTTTCTGAGATTTTCCAGAAATTGAGCCAAGGTTACTTAAAACGTCACATCAAGAGCCAGTTTGTCTTTGTCTTTTAGTTTGTGTTTCAGGAATGCCAACTTTAACATGCACCTCTTCCTGTTTTCTTTTTTCTTTCTTTTCCCCCATGATTCTTACAAATGACGTCCAACTCACCACAGGTCAAGCATAAGGAAAAAAGGTCTTAAGTGTGAGAAGAAATATGTGACAGCTGGAGCCACAGAGCCCCATTGAGAGAAAAAATAGAATAAGACCAATTTCAAATTTTCCTATAGTGATTTGAAGATACTACCTCACCTCAGAAGCCAAATGTGAGCATAATCAGGGAACGCCCTCCATGTGACACAATTACTATTTACCTAAAAATGCCAAGTCAATTCACTCAAGGTTACAAGATAACTGTCCATTTCCCATTTACTCTTTCCTTTTATTTTTAATGGCCCCCAAAATGGGAGTAGGTAGAAAAATACAATAAACGTCTTGCCGCCAATGGGGGCTAGCACTGAAATGTGATCTACACCAGTGGTTCTAAAACTTTACAACATGTAAGAATCACCTGGAGTGTTTGTTAGCATAGTTTCATGGGCCTCATTCCCAGGGATTCTTATTCAGTATGTCAGAGGGAGCCCATGAACTTGCATGTCAAATATGTTCACAGGCAATAATAAATATTGCTGGTCCTTTGACCATTTTTTGAGAACCAGTTTCTACTGGATCTTCCTGAGCTCCCCAGTGGAACTGAGCCCAAGTTACTTGATCTAATCTGCCCAATAATTCACTCTTTCCTCATTTATTTCCCTTCCTTGTTTGATGTTGCTATTCCTCTCCCAGTGTTTTCTGGGATCATCTCCCTAATAAACCACTTTCATTCAAATCCCAGGCTTAGCAACTACTTCTGGGATTAATCCAAACCAAGACAAAAACAGAGCCAGAGGGCCCATAGGCAAAAAGGAGAACAACCAGAAACATCTCAGCAGGATGCGGCCCCCCGCTGCTGTGAGAGCACTGCTGCCAACTTGGGGGCTCTTAAAATGTCGCAGCAGTGTGTGGTCTGCACTCTTCACTCCAGGCCAGAGGTGGACAAAGCCTTGGGCTCAGGCCCAAGAGAAAGGAAAGGAAACTGACAGCTTATTGGCTGGCGAAATGCCCAAATCCAAAGTCTTCAAATAAGCTTGAATTTCTCTCCCCATTTACCTTTCTCATCTAATTGGTCATTGTTTCTCACCACTTCAAACTGCTTATTTCAAAGATCCCTCCTCATTCCGATTATCTATATCTGGCGGTTCAGACCCTCCCTCCTCCTTTTTCTCTCGACAGACCTGAGTCAAGTGAATGATCTCTTTCTCCTTAGTCTGCTTCCTCTCATTTACATCCTTCATATGGATGCTGAACTTCTGTAATGTTCTATAATAAAAATGTGAGTAGTCCCTTAAAACCTTCTGGTGGCGCCTCAGATAAAGGCCCAGATCAAAGAAGGGCCCCTGTGATCAGTCCCTGCTTAGTTCTCCAGCCCAGTCTCCCATTTCTTCAAAGCATATGTTCGACACTTAAGCTGTATCAAATTACTTTAATTTCCTTAAACTGATGCTGTCTTTCACCTTCATGCTTCTGCCCACATGCCTGGAATTCATCTGTTCAACAAATATTTATTGAACCCCAAATCTGTGCCAGGTACTGTTCTAGAATCTGGATGGTAATTAGATAGCTGTGAACAAATGCGGTGAGAATTTCTGCCCTCGTGGAGCCTCCCTTCTTGCAGGGTGACATAGACAATAAGCAAAATAAGTAAGAAGAATGTCAGATGGGTGATGTGTGCCAAGGAGGAAAATAAAGCCAGAGAAATAGATAGGGTGTGATAAAACAAGAAGTTCTCATTCAAATAGGATGCAATGGAGGGCCTCAATGAGAAAGAAGGGAGTATTTAAGCAAAATCTTGCCAGAGAGAGGCAGTGAGACAGGTTGTTCCAGCAATGGAACAGTAAGCCTGAAAACCTTCGTCCTCATCCACTTAATCTGCCCAGGTTCCCTTATCTAACTCATCCTTCTGCACTCTTATTGGACTTCTTCCACTGCCTCGAGTCTTTTCTCACTTTCACTGTCCATTCTCAGCAAAGGATCTCATCTCAGTGCTGTCGGATTATCCAACCATATGCTATTGCCTGTAAACACTGATGATAATAAATTGCAGTAACATGTATAAAGAATTTACAGAATGCCAGGCATTGGGCTGATGGTTTACTTAGATGATTTCCTTTTGATTTTTACTCCCATTGTAAGAAGATATGTGTTTATAATGTATCATTTTATAAAAAGAAATTGAGACAGAGAGAGGTTAAGAAACTTGTTTCTGAGAGACAAGATGGCTAACCAGAGATACCAGTTGCCAGATAATCTCAGAAAAGAGGAACAAGGAAAAAAACTATCATAGATTAGGTAGAATTCTGAGGGAAAAGTACCAGAACCCACAAGACATTCCACAGAAAGAAGCTGCAGAGCATAACAACAAGGAGAAAACACTGGCAGAGGGCAACACTTGAGAGGCTTGGAGTTCAGTGAAAAGGGTGGGTGGGTGGTTCTTTCTCCCTCCCTCACATCTCTGGCAGTCAGCAGGCTCCCGAGCTGCTGGAGAACCTTTCTATCTGCATAAGCCCAAAAGCTGCTGCTGCCAGTGAACTGGGAACTTCTTGAGAAGAAAGCACAAGCCTTCCAGTTACTTGGGGCATTTCCTGTCACCACAGACCTGAGCTGAGATGGCAGGCACTTCTACCTACCCCACACCTTTTTCCTCCCCTGGGGGCTTGAACCCCTCAGTTTTTATCTTGATCATTCCCACACAAACATTTCCCAACACTGAACTAGACTATAGGAGCCACAAGGACCCAAAGCCTGGACATTCTGTGTGGGCTGCCTTCCGGGGGGGGGGGCGGGGAATGACCATCAGACTCTTTTCGTCATCTTCCCCCACCGGTGGCTATGGTGATGGATGTTTGAGACAGGACTCTCAGGAGCTGCTTCTTCCTTCGTTGGGCATTCTCAGGGAGAGGGGTTGAATCCTTTCCTCTTAAAGACTTGTGGAGAACCAAAGGGTGCTCAAACTGTGAGCTCCCTGCTCACAGCACTCCATGGTGCTACTTGCCCAGCTGCCACATCAAAGCAGGGAAAACTCCAAAGCAGAAGGATCTCAGATCTGCCCAAATGCCCCTTACGCATCTAGGGACAAGCACTCTTCTCCCTGTCACAGTCAGGGATTGATCTGCAGCTACAGGCAAGATCCCATACCCCCAGGACCTGATAGTGTTGTTCAGGGACATGGAAAGGGGATTTATGAACGAATCTTGGGAATCAAGAGAGCCTGTGGGAGCAGAAGTGAAAAGATCCACATTGTAGGTCTCAACCATAAGGCACTCACAGAAGACCCCCTCTTTCCATAAGAAGGCTGAGCTCTCAGCCCAAGATGGGATCCTGGACAGGGAAACTCAAGGCTGCAGTGCCATTATGAGAGAGTTCAGCAAGTTTGAGATAGTGCCTGCTGGCAAATACTGGAGGGAGACTATGGAGCAGGGGCTGGAGATAAGAGCAAAATATGGTACTGACATCCAAATTGAGAATCTCAGATAGCCCTGCTCCCAGATTTTCTGGTTGGTGGGGCCACTTCTGCCCCTCTCTGATGACTTTCCCCAGAAGCTGGGGAAAGACCTTTGACCATTACTGAAACAGTTACCTTACCAGCTTTTGTGGAGCCTAAGGGTAAGCTCATCCAATCCACTCACCTCTGTAGTGGTGGAGAGTACCTTCCAGGTGAGGCCACCACTTAGGGCATTGGAGTGCTTCTCCTGAGGGATTGGAATTAGTCACAGGTCCCCAAAACAACACTTCTGCTTATTCTTACTGAGAGGGAGGCCAACTTTCACAATCCTTTACAGCATTTACCAACTCAATCATATAGGGTGTGGTTGATACTTACCCAGAAGAACCACCTTATGTCTCAGAGATTATACTGGGCACACAGTACAATTCACACTGTTAAGAAGAACACAGAATTGGAAAATGCAAAGGACTTGAAAGACCTCCAACCTCCCTCATCAACAAGAGACAGGGAATGTGTCCACACACATAGCTAACAACTACGGTAGCCTACAAACAACTAGCAACTGAGAAAACCACCATGCTAAGGCATTCATCCAGAACCCAGACCCTCTTCAAAGGACCTACAATAAAAGCCACAGGATTTTACTTAAAATATGCTATGGACACTCCTTTACAAGTGAGGGGTGGGAAAAACCCCATCTAAACAAAATAAAATCCAAAAGAAGTGACAGTTGCCCCAGATCAGAAGGAATCCGTGAAAGAACTCAAAGTATGAAGCTTCTAAGTGAAAGAATACTTTCACACCAGCTCTCTAGCAATAGATATTAACCAAAATTAAAATATTGAAATGACACAGATAAGGAATTCCAAATATGAACTGTAAGGAAGATCAACAATATCTCAGAGAAAATAGAAAACAACTCAAAAATACCCACAGAAAATTAATTAAGGTAATGAATAAAAAACCCATGAAAGAGATCAATGTACTCACAAAATAAATAAACAGAACTTTTGGAAATGAAAAATTAATTTAAGAAAATACAAAACACAGTGGAAAGTTTTAAGAATAGACTATACTAGACAGAAGAATCTCAGAGTGTTTGATTGAATTAAATCAGCCAGTCAAAAATAAAGAAGAAAGAATTAGGAGGAATGAACAAAGTCTGCAAGAACTAACCTGAAATTAACAAAAAAAAATGTTTGGAGGGGGAAAAAAGTCTACAAGAATTATGGAATTGTGTAAAATGGCCAAATATAAGAATCATAGGCATTCCTGAGGGTGAAGAAGAAAATCCACTAAGTCTTGAAAACCTATGTGAGGGAATAATTGAGAAAAAATTCCCTGGTTTTACTAGAGATTTAGACATCCAGGTACAAGAAGCTCAACAAACACCTGGGAGATTCATTGCAAAGAGGCAATCACCAACACAAGTCATCAGACTCAACCACTAGTCATCAGACGAGCCAAAGTCAACACGAAGGAGAGCTGTGAGGTGAAAACATCAAATAACTTACAAAAGAAAACTCATGAGGCTAACTTCAGATTTCTCTACTGAGACCTTACAAGCCAGAAGGAACCGGAGCTCCATCTTCAATCTTCTTAGACAGAGAACTACCAGCATAGAATTTTATATCCTGAAAAACTAAGTTTCATATATGAAAGAGAAATAAAAATTTTACAAATAAGCAAACAAAAATTTGTCAAGATCAGATCTGCACTGCAGGAAATACTCAAAACTACATTATACATGGATCAACACAATAGACACCCACTATTATAAAACCTAAAGCTAAAGATCAGAGCTCATATAAAACAATAACACAAGCGGTAAAACAAAGCAATAAGGTACTATCCAACAGGATAAACAGAACATTATTTCACATATCAATTTTGTCAATCAATATGAATGGTTTGAATGCCCCACTCAAGAGACATAGGCTGCCTGGATAGGTGAAAAAATATTGCTAAAGTATCCATTATCTCCAGGAAATACATCTAACACAAAAGGACTCATACTGATTCAAGGTGAGGGGAGGGAAAATAATATTCCACGCAAATGGAAATAAAAAGAAAACTGATGTAGCCATTCTCAAATCAGATAAATTGACTTTAAATCAACAATAGTAAAGAAAAAAGGAGGTCCTTATTATATAATGGTAATAGGAGTAATTCAAAAAGAAAATGCAATAATCCTAAATATTTACAAAACTGACATAGAAGACTCAGATTCATAAAGTAAACCCTACTAGACTTAAGCAGAGAGAAATAGCAGCATTGTAATTTTCAGGAACTTCAATACCCCATTGAAAGAACTAGATAGATCATGGCACCAGAAAATAATAAGGAAACACTGGAATAAATAAGAGTCTAGAACAAATGGGCCTAAAACTTTTATAAAACATTTTACACCCAAACAACTGAATATACATTCTTTTCACTAGCACATGGAACATTCCTCAAGAATTCTATAAAATTCATGGAAACTAAACAAGCTGCTTCTGTATAATTGTATTGGGTAATAATGAAATTAAGGTGAAAAATCCAAAGATTCCTTGAATTAAAAGGCAACTGGGATACAAGCTGTCAAAATCAGTCCTAAGTGAAAAATTCATAGCCTTAAATGCCTACATCAGAAAAACAGAAAAATCACAAATCAACAGCTTAATGACATATCTTGGGGAACTAGAAAAGGAAAAGCAAGGCAAACCAAAAGTCAGCAAAAGAAAAGAAATAACTAAGGTCAGAACCGAACTAAATGAAAAGGAAAACACACACACAAGCACACACACATACAAATAAAAAGAGTCAATGAAACAAAAAGTTAGTTCTTTGAAAAGATAAATGAAATTTATAGACCTTTTGCTAGATTACCAGGAATATAAGAAAAAGGACACAAATACGCTCAATCAGAAGTGAAAAAGGAAATACTACAGCTGCTACCACAGAAATACAAAATATCATCTGGGAATACTATAAAAATCTCTATGCATATAAATTCAAACATGTGGAGGAAATGGACAAATTCCTGGAAACACATAATCTCCCAAGACTCAATTAGGAAGAAATAGAACTCCTGAACAGACCAATAATGAGCAACAAGATTAAAACAGTAATAAAAAGCTTTCACAAAAAAGAAAAAAAATCCCTGGACCAGATGGATTCACAGCCAAATGTTACCAGGCCTACCAAGGAGAGCTTATAAATATACTTCAGAAATTTTTTCATAACATCAAGAAAGAGACACTCCTTCTCAACTCTTTCTATGGAGCCAATATTACCTTGATACCAAAGCCAGGAAAGGGAAAAACGAAACAAAAAGAAAACTACAGACCAATATCCCTAATGAATATAGATGCAAAAATCCTTAATAAAGTGCTAGCAAACTGAATTCAATAACATATTACAAAAATGATCCACAGTGACCAAAGGAGCTTCATCCCAAGGATGTAAGAATGGTTTGACATATGTCAATCAACAAATGTGATTTAACATATAAACAGAAGCAAAAACAAAAAAGATCATCTGATCATCTCAAAAGATGCAAAAAAAAAATCATTCGACAAATTCAGCATCCTTTCAGAATTCATGAAAAAAGTTCTGAACAAACTAGGCATAGATGAAACATACCTCAAAATTATAAAAGGCATATATGACCAATTCATAGTCAATATCATACTAAACAGGAGAAAGCTGAAAGCATTTCCACTGCCACTAAGAAGTGAAACAAAACAAGTGTACCCAATGTCACCACTTCTATTCAACATAGTGCTGGAAGTCGTAGCCATGCAAATCAGTCAAGAGAAAGAAATACGGGGTATCTAAAGCAGGAAAGAGAAGGTCAAACTATTGCTTTTTGCTGACAATATGATCTTATAGCTAGAAAACCCCAAAGAAAAGCTTGGAGTTCATCAAAGTTTCAGGATATAAAGTCAATATATGCAAATCAGTAGCATTTCTTTACTCCAATAATGGCAAAGCTGAGAGTCAAATCAAAGACTCAATACCATTCACAATAGCCACAGATAAAATAAAATACCTAGGAATATGCTTATCAAGGAAAATGAAAGATCTCTACAAAGAGAACTCCAGAATACTGAAGAATGAAATCTCAGAAGATACAGATAAATGAAAAAACATATCATGCTCATGGATCAGTAGAATAAATATTGTTAAAATGTTTATAATGCCCAAAGTGTTTACAGATTCAATCCTCATCAAAATACCAACATCATATTTTGCAGATCTAGAAAAAATAATTCTATGTGTTGCCTGTTACCAATACAGAGCACAAATAATGGAAGCAATGTGAAGCAAAAAGAACAAATCTGGAAGCATCACACTACCAGACTTCAAACTAAACTATAAGGCTGTAGTAACCAAAACAGCATGGTATTGGCACAAAAATATAGACATAGACCAATGGAACAGAACAAAGAACCCAGATGTAAACCCATCCACCTACAGCCAACTTATCTTTGATAAAGCAGACAACAGTATACACCAGGGAGAAGCCCTATTCAATAAATGATCCTAGAAGAATTGAATAACCACATACAGAAGAATTAAACAGGATCCATATCTCTCACCACTTACAAAACATGAATTCAAAATGGATAAAAGAACTAAATATAAGACAGGAAACCTTAAGAATATTACAGGAAAATGTTAGAAAAACTCTTCTAGATACAGGCTTAGGGAGATAATTTATGAAAAAGACCCTAATGGCAATTACAACAACAACAAAAATAAATGAATGGACTTAATTAAATTAAAACCTTTGGAATACCTAAAGGAAATAGTCAAAAAAGCAAATAGACAAGTAACAGAAGGGGAGAAAATATTCATAAGCTATACATCTGACAAAGGACTAATAATCAGAATCCACAAAGAACTCGAGCAAATAAGCAGTAAAAAAAACAAACATTCCCATTAAAAATTGGGCAAAAGATATGAACAGAAGCTTTTCAAAAAAAGATAGACAAATGACATATGAAAAATGATCAACATCACTAATCATCAGGGAAATGCAAATTAAAACCATGATGACATACCATCTTTCCTCTGTTAGAATGGCTTTTATTAATGCTGGTATGTTTGCAGAGAGAAAGAAATGCTTATACCATATTGGTGAGGTTGCAGATTAGTACCACCTCTATAGAAAAATAGTATGGCGATTCCTCAGAGAACTAAAGTAGACATACCATTTGATCTGACAATCCCATCGCTGAGTATTTACCCAAAGGAAAAGAAGTCATTTTATCAAAAAGACACTTCCACTCAAAAGTTTATTGCAGCACAATTCCCAACAGCAAAGATGTGAAATCAACCCATGTGCCCATCAATTGATCAGTGGATAAACAAAATTTATTATCTGTACACCACGGTGTATTACTTAGCCACGAAGAAGAATGAATTAAGCCCTTTTGCAAAAGTTTGAATGAAACTAGAGACCATTATCCTAAGTGAAGTATCTAAAGAATGAAAAAGCAAACACCATAGATACTTGCTGTTAAGTTGGAACTAACCAGTATGTACACATATGCAAGAGAGAAGTAAAACTCAGTGCAAATTAAGCAGAGAGGAGAGGGGAGAAAAGGGTGGGTGAAAACCTACCTAATGGGTACAAGGAACACTATCTGTGTGATGGGCACACTAAGAACCCTGACTTAAGTATAATAAAATAATTCATGTGACCAAAAACATTTGTAACCTAGTGCGATTTATTTTTTTTTTTGTTATTATTTTTTACCTCTGGAAAAGCTACAAATCAATCACAATGATCTAATTACACAGGGTTAAAGTTATAGCATTATGTAGTTTTTTTTTCAAGTCTCAAATGTTATTTTCTTATTCATACAGTATGAAGTTTTCTAAAGATCCCACAACATGATGTATCAGGCAGAAGAAAAACTAAACATTCAACACAAACTACCCTCCCCCTATCCAACCCAGGCACAAACTAAAACAAGAAAGAAAGAAAGGGGGAAAAACCCCATTTCCCAGTAAGGAAATAATGTTTGCACTATTTTTTCTGTAGTGCCAGCCAAGATAGGCACAAGCAAGAGAAATAGAAAGCATTTGCTGAAATTATTTGGAACAAATACTTTTGTACAAAAAAATCACAAAAGACTAGGTTCCCCCTTGAAGCAGAGCACAGAGCTGTCGACACTGGAACAGATTAAATCACTGGCTGGGATTTTAAACCACGTACTGGCTTATACCAGTGACATTTTGAAATAATGAAAAAAAGAAGAGAGAGAAACTTGTTTCAGATCACCAGTAATCCTTACCTACACCCCATGGACTGAGTCTTCAATAACAGGAACTCTGCCTCTCATATCTGTGTCCCCACAGACAAAAGAAGGGGAGTGCTGTAGCTATATGCTTCAAGTAGACCTTTATATATCCATACAATATTATCAAGTTGAATATATTTCTGTATGTGTCTTACCAAATCATGCAGAAAGAGGCAAATGAATTTATACGTGTTTGGTGAGTATGTTTGTGATGGTCTAATTTAACAGTGGGTTTATTTGTTGAGATTCTGGGGTCACCGTGCAAAGAAGGTCTAGTATGTTTCTGAGAAACTGGTCTGGAAATGCAACACAGAGCTGGTTTGGCTGCCAGTTGAGAGAGATCAGCTGTATAAATTAAGACTCCGTAGACTGAGAGAAACAACAGTGGTCTCAATTATGAGTTCCAAATGGAAAGTCATTTGGACAGATGTTCTCAATCACAGACGTTGATGCATCATCAAGCTCCTTCTCACATAAGCATGCCTACCTGGCTCTCCAGGTGAGCAGCAAGCCTCCAGATGAGTAGCTCCATAGAGTTATTTATATAATAATAGCCAGCAGTTCCCCAAGCAATTCCATGTGGGCCTGGAAATGTCTAAGATTTCTCAAGTTTTGTAACTACTTGAAGCATTTCTTAGCTCTAGAATTGTACTGCTGGTCTTTCTAGCCCAACGTTGTTCAAATGGGGACATTTGACAATGTCTGGATATTTTCACAGCTGAGGTAAGGTGCTGCTAGAATACTAGAGGCCTAGGATGCTGCTAAGCCCCTCCAATGCACAAGGTATCCCTCAGTGGAGAACTGTCCAGTCTGAAATGTCAACAGTGTTGACATGCTTAAATCCAGTGTCTTTTTTAAATTTCCGTCTATCAAGGGTATAAGCACTAGCCTTGCTATTGTTTACTGGGGAGCATCCTTGTTGCATTACATAAATTTCCTGTCATATCGGGATGAAATCATCAAAGCAAAAATGATTCTTAGTTCGCTGCTTCAGCCTGGCATGCCCTTCACACCCTATCCCGGGGTGAACACCTATTCCTCTTTAAGGCTCAGTGTCATTTCCAATATGAAGACTTCTTTAACAACCCACACCCTTCCCTTGGCACTTAAACCTAAATCTATTGCATCTTATACATAATTCTAGCATAGGAACTCTAACACTCCATTGCCGTCACTGTTACAAGCCTCTCTCCTGTACAGTGTCCCTATTAGCCAGCAGTGGAGCGCAGAGATCATGCCGTCCTATTTTTAGTTTCCCACACTGGTAGCACAGCACCTGGCCTTCAGCAGGTATTCAACACATGCGTTTGAAATGAATGCCTTTTCAGGGGGGAGCCTGGTTCCAGCAGTTGTTCTACATTCAGCTACTCTAATTTTTACTGCAAATGTGACTCTTTCTTCTCCAAATAGGATTAGAACCCAAGCGAACCACAGGGCCCATCCCTTTGCCCTCGGCCTCATGGCCCACACTGCTAGCATTCAAATTCAGAAGCCCTTCTCAGAAGGCATTCCTCCAAAGGCCCCAAACAACAATATGAAACCCCAGTGATGGTGGGAAAGGACGATAAAAATAGGCTGCTTAAAAATCAAACTTTTTTTTTTTTTGCACAGAAAAAGGAGAGACAAACAGCCCCCGACACCTTCCTGTGAGTAACAGAAGTTTCTATTTTAAAAGAAAGGCAGTCAAATAAGAAGCAACTTTATCACAATGCTGCTTTCCCAGATTTCTTGGCCAAGGCAACACACCAGCCTGTATCAGGCTCTTGGCATTCCGTGACGAGCCTGGCTCCAATGATGATTCATAGCAGCCCTGTGAGGAATGGAAACTTTCACACGAACTCACCCCTTGAAAAAAAATAATAAAACCCAGCAAGTAAATGCAGCTCTGTTAATCATGCGTGCAGCACTCGACTCCGCTCCCTGGTAAATAACGAGGTAAGTGACGAGGCTGCCAAAGGCAGAGCCTCTCTGTGGTTCTCCATCTTTCTGCCTGCGAGCAGCCAAGGACGTACATTTCCTCCCTCGGCTCAGACTCTCGTGTCTCCCAGAAGGTCCATGAACGAAATGCAGAAGCTGGGGCTGTGAATCTAACCCCCCTCTTTTCTTGTCATCCTTAAACTTGCTTTGGTTTTGAGAGATCTTTGTAGGTTTTGGATGACCGTCGTGTTAGGATTTTTAAAACCAGCTCTGCTACCTTCATGTTGACTTCCAGGTCTGAAATGGTTGAGATTTTTATGTTTGTTTATGTGTTCCTTCAGCTAACATTTTATCCCCGTCTGCTCAGGATGGGCATGGAGAAACAACGCGAACAGAACCCAGTTCATCTGAAGGCAACAGGGGGGATGAATTCTCCCCATAGCCTAAACCGAGTTGGTTATCGTTCTTGGACAAAATGTTGGCTTGACGATCTCCTGAAGCTGAGCCAGGGAAAAAGAACAGATTAGGAGTGTGTGCAAGACTGAGGAATGTGAGGCTTGAAAGCAGGGAGGCAGCCTTCTGTGCCTTTCCCAAAGGAGACTTGTCAACCGGGAGCCCCCCCTGTCCCCTCGAAGTGGGCAGTCCCGCCCCACACTGGAAGAAGTCATCGCTGGGACCTTCCTGATGATGAGGGCGAAGTACTCTGAACTTCTGTGTCCAGATGACAAGCGTGAGAGCCACAGAGCCGGGAGAGAAGCCCTAGAACCCCAGATCAGGGGTTCCAGGCAGGATGGGCGTCATGCTCTTCACGTCCATTATGCCTGACTTTTTAAACAGTCCCTCGCAGAATTTCTAAAATTCAATCACTGAGGCCCTCCCACTCCAGTTGTTACAGGTAGCTGCCGCTTATTAAACATTCATCCTTCAATCCTCACAGCAATTAAATAAGAAGAACAATGATATTTATTAAGAGCTTTTGAGCATCAGTCACTGATCCACATTTGACAAGTTTCGTTGCCTTAAATCCTGTGATCCCAATCTTACTGGCGAGTCAGTCAAGGCACAGCTTTACTTTAAATAATACCATAAAGGTGTCACCATTATAGAAGTTCTGCCTGGGGAAGGTCCCATATGAGCCTAGGCAAGAGCTCTGTCTCCTAGCTTTTGCTTTTTTTTTTTTTTTTTTAAATAACAGCTTTATTGAGATATAATTCTTACATCATGTCATTTATTCTTTTAAAGTATACAATTCAATGATTTCTGGTATATTTACAGAGCTGTACAACCATCACCAGAATCAATTTTAGAACATTTTCATCACTCTCCAAAGAAACCAGTGACTCATTAGCAGTCACTCCCGTACCCCTTCCCCAGGCCCAAGCAACCACGAATCCACTTTCTGTCTCCATCGATTTCTCTCTTCTGGACATTTTATATAAACAGGATCATATAATACGTGGTCTTTTATGACTGGTTTCTCTCACTTAGCATAATGTTTTCAAGGTTCACCGTGTTGTGGCATGTGTTAGTAGTTCATTTCTTTCTATTGCCAAAAAAGGTCATGGTCTTAACTGCTATAGTATGTTCTTCTCTTAGACCAGTGTTGTGATTTAATACATGAGAAAAGTGAGCTTTGGCAAAATGAAATGGAATGCACAAGTTCACATAGACAGCCAAAGGCAGATCAGGCATCTGGTCACCCCAAAGCCATGCTTTATTGCCACAATAGCATGGTCTTCCTTAGAGAAGTTAATTGCACCGGGTAAAAGTCTCATGTGTCCTGGTAACTTTCTTTTTACTTCCATGAAAGGCAATACAGTCATGATTGAGAAAATAGACTTTATTAGCATTAAGTTCAGGACCACGCTGTATGACTTGAGACAAATCACTTAATCTTTCTTCCTTTGGTTTCCTCAGAAGAATAATGACATCTGCATCTCGAAGTCAGAGATGCATCTAAATAATGTCATCTAGTGTCAAGGAAATAGTAAAGACTCAGTCAATAATACCATTCTGTTGGGGAATAGGTGCTGAGGTCATCTAGGACAAAAAAGGGGGGGTTCAGATGGAGGAAGAAGGGAAAAAAGTGAAAGCAATGAAATTATGATTATGTGGAATGTTGTGGTTGTTTTCACACCTGTATCTCTAGGAGAAATCAGCAACATGGAACACTTGTAACCATAACTTGATACACACAGAGACATCTGGAGAGGGTGCCCAGGAAGATCTGGTTCATCCCACCTCCCTTCAGACCACTGGTGGGTGCCCCACTTGCTTCAACTCCTAAATAACTTGATGCCAAAGAATCCAAAAACTTTGGGTGAAAATGAAGACTTCAGGACATCCCTCGGGAAGCCTAACCCCAATAAAAGCATGCCAAATACATATTCAACCAAATTCATTTCCGCATTCCCCTTCATGCAGTTAGAGAAGGTAGGTATTAGGTTCACAATTCACAGTAGGAGTTTCTGAGTTTTGAAATGAAATCATTTATAATTGATTAAAAATTGTCTTCCTTGAAAGTAATGCAAGTCTATTTTTATGATCTTACTAGCAGATCCTATATCAATTTGGGAATTGCAGACATAAAACAAGGAATATGGAAAAGACAACAATTAAAGCATGCTCTTTTTAAAATAGCAGAGAGAGGTAGAGGGTTATTAATGTTACAAGTTATAAAAGTTGTTTCAATCACTGAATGTTTTTTTTTGCCTGCAAATGAAACCTTTATTCACTTATTCAGGTAATGTGGACCTCTTAGTAACATACAATGGTTCTATTGCTAGTTTCAGATAATTTGCTCCTTGTCAATAAAAATTCTTTACAAAGAATTGTTTACATAGGGGAGAATGGGGAAGGTGAGCAGATCTAAAAACATTTTTAGATGGTTCAGTTTGCACTCATGAAAACTGTACATATTGGAACTAAATCATTGATCTACCCAGCCCTGCACACTCTTCACACATTAATCTAAAAAAGTTTATATTTGGGAAAATGAAAGGTGAGGGAATAAGCACATTAGCAAAGGCTGCTTGGCACCATCCAGGTCTATTTAAAGATCATGTGTGCATTGATTCAAAGCATAATTCATAACCATCTATTACAATGAAGATTAGAAGCTGGTGGCTGGAGAATTTGATCTCACAGAATTTCAGTTGCAGTAAATCCACCATGGGGGCCATCAATAAACCAGACATGCCAGCACCCATAACTGGTATCATTCCCTACCTCCTCCCTCCCCACACTAATCTCGACTTAGCCACTCTACTGGCTTTCATCAATAGTACGTAAATTAGCAAGTAATGCAAAGACAGGTTTATTTTCTTGGAATGCTTGTTTTGGAGACCTACTCTCTTAAAGCCTGGACTCTGTGCTGTGAGAAGCCCAGATTAATCACATGGAGAATTGAGGCCCGCACTGGAAACCCCAGCTGAGTTCTCCATCAACACACAACTTGCCAGCCATGTTGGCTGAGTGAGCCAACTTAGGAGAAGACCCTCCATCCCCTGGCAAGCTTCCTTAGATGAGCCACACCATCCAGTGTGCATGGAGCAGAGAGGGGCAATCCTGCCAAATCCTGCTCAGATTGCAAAATAGTTTGTTTTGCAACACTAGAGGAACAAAGTACTGGTCTGAGCATAGCACTAAGCTCAGATGGGAAGGGAACTCCACTTCTCAACCACCGAGAGAAGAAAGACTGGTTCACCTATGCTGAGAGTCTGAGAAGTCTGCCTCGTGCCCTGATACCCCTAACCAGGCTATCCTTACTAATAACAGCAAATACATCATTTATTCATGTCTTTCTAAGTGCCAGAGACTGTGCCAAGGGCTATAGATATATAGACATATGGCATATTATTTTGTTCATCTCATAGTTTTGTGAAAAAAAATTATGTATCTCTATAAACAGCTTTAAAAACTGAGACTTGAAGAGGTTAATTTGCTTGCCCAAGAGGTTCCAGCCCATGTTATGGTAGCAGCATTCAGATCCTAACCAGTCCTCTACTTCTAAAGCCACCCTTCACCCTAGATGTGCCTCCTATAGACCAGGAAGACATTGCTGATCCACTGCCATAGTCTGGGCCTTGCATTTTGTTCCCAGCAGAGAAAAGGAGGTGCTAATCATCTTACCACACTCTCCAGCCATTATCCTCCCAAGCATACGTTTATTTTTTTAGAAGTTAATCCCAAACATCCATAGACAACTTCTCTCTTCCAGGAGAAAAGAGAAAAGGAACACATTCTCTTCAACCCTCCATCCGTTGCCCTTGGTTTATGTCCAGCCACTAGTCACCACCTCTGCTCCATGAGGAGGCTTCAATCACCAGTGGGGAATAGCCACTCTGGGACTGTCACGGCTGTCCTCTCAGATGTTCTCTGGGGATACGCACACCAGGGACAGACCAGAAAAAGGAAAGTGCTATTACTGAGTGAGGGTTGGGCCCCATATGCCACTGTGTGCCAGTAGAATGTAATCATAACTGCTTTATGCACTGGGAAACAAAAAAAAAATTACTCTATAGCAACATTTGCTTTTTTGCAGTAGTCTGGAACTCAACCCGCAATGCCTACCAGGCATGCCTGCATTTTTAAAATGTTCATACTAATAATTACAAAAGGAAAAAAAGAGCGGAAGACAAGAAGAGGAGGATGGGCAAGGGCTTTGTGGGAGAGACAGAGCAGTTCTAACATTGTAATCTGCTCCTAACACACCTCTTCAATATGGCTCGTCTCCCGCTGATAATAATTATTCATTTGTAAGTCTATTTGCCCTGCTAAACACTAAGCTCTTGGACAAAAAAGGATCTCGTCTAAGGTAAATTTGCAACTCCATTTTATACAGCACGGACATACACATTTTTGAATGACTGAGACCGAATGAAAAATTTTTCTTAATTTTTATGGTTTTCATAGTTGCTGGCATCTTGGGCCTGTGTCCAAACTCCTTGTCCTACATCTTCAGTTTCAGTGGGCCATAAATCATGATATGACAGGAAGACATTGAGCAAATTATATTTGGTCAAGATACAGAAGCCCAATCCTTGAATTCTGCCCTCCCACAAACTTCCTTTTCAAGGAACCCAAGAAGACATATGCAGAAAAGAACAGTAA
Organism: Perodicticus potto; assembly: GCA_963574655.1. Lineage (NCBI taxonomy): Eukaryota > Metazoa > Chordata > Mammalia > Primates > Lorisidae > Perodicticus > Perodicticus potto. The sequence continues at coordinate 54,521 of CAUYRH010156912.1, read as the reverse complement.
AGTATATAATTTATTGCATGAGAATTTAGTTCTAACATCCACCTCTTTTCTATCAGCGTTTATCTTTGAGGGTAAACTTTGGAGCTGGGAGTAGAAAAGGAGCTTCCCCTAAAGGCCAATAGCTCTGAAGCCATAGATATCAATGCTTTGTTTGCCCCAAGACCAGCTATCTAACTATGATTGGTGCCACTTTGCACTTGTTTCTTGTTTTTCTACCACATCTTTAATCCTACTAGTCTCCAGTCCCCAAGGAGGACAGCCAGATGATGTGAGGGCTCTATTCAGGCTAAAGGCAAGCCTAGGCTGGCCTTTCTTCTTCTCCCCATGGATTCAGCCATGATGAGAGCAAGTGAGAGTTTATGAAAAATCCCACCAAGGTCAAATATGCTGGAGACATAGCATTTGCTCTTCTAGCTAATCTAGTGGTCAGCTGCAAAGCATCCCTAGAGCAAGGCAACCACCAAGCAGATGCAGCTTCGAGCCCTTTCTCTGCACCTGTCGTGAGAAATAAATAGAGGAAGAAAGAAAATTCCAAGAGATGCTAAAGGACTTTAGAGAAAATGCTGAGTACCATGTGGGACCCAGGGTTTATGCTCTGGTCCACTAAATGACTTTGACCTTAACTTTCTATCAGCTTTTATCCTTGAGGGTAAACTTTGGAGCTGGGAGTAGAAAAGGAGCTTTCCCTGAAGGCCAGAATAGCTCTGAAGCCATGGATATCAATGCTTTGTTTGCCCTGAGACCTGCTACCTAAATGTGGTTGGTGCCACTTTGCTCTTGTTCCTTGTTTTTTCTACCACACGTTTAGTCTCACCAATCTTGAACTTGACTCACGGTGTTCATGCCCTTCTCTCAACCATGAGGTCTCTCTGTGCATCCAGACTTAGAAAAAGAGAACAGGGCTTTGTTTCCAGCAAATTCTGGGCCCTTCATATGTCACCTCTCTTCTCCTGATCTTGTCCTTGATAGAGGTGGATATTAATCAATCCACATATCTATGTGTGCACTCATATACACCCCAACACACATCCTTTTCTTTTCGGTTGATAAGTATAACTTTCATGGAGCACATTTCTCTCTTGGGCTCTATCTTTTTGTGAGATATTTTGAAGTCAACTTAAAGTATCCTTGATAAAACTCGAAATTTTTAAAATATTTAAGCTCTTAAAGGAAGAGGCAAGGAGGCCTCTCCTTACACCTCACATTTCTTTCCATTTTAATCCCTTTGGTAATAGGAAAGATGTCTGAAATGTTGAGATGGAGTTTCTACTGTGAAGACCTCCCTGAAAAACTATCTTATCTCCAGAGCATCTCTGACAGCTGCCAAGACTTAGTACAAGTTCATTTCCAATGTTAAGAAAATTCAAACGTCAAATATATCAATCTTTTAACTAAAAGCACATTTAGTTAGGAGGACACAGAGCAAAGCTTGCCCTGGCAGGTGTCTGATGAAGACACTGCTTCCAAAGTCCTTCTAAGCAGGCAGCTTGGCAGCCCACAGTCTTGAGGGAGACAGATGCCTGCAGTCCCAGGAGCCAACTCTGAGGACGGGCAAGTTGGACACAACTTGCAGATAGTAACATGATGTCACACGTGCCTGATGCCTCACTCACACTACACACTGACCTTGCCACAGCCTTCATGGAGCAGGAGCAGGATCCCCATGCTACAGATGAGAAAACAGATACCCATTTCCTACTCGTGCTCTGCGAGTCAGTTCTGCCTTTGAATTCTTGAGATCTAGAATTCCCACCCATGGATCTCTAGCTCACCAGTGCCCTCTTCAAACCGGGGCACTGGTGTAACTACTCAGTTCATAGAGAAGTCAGGAGACCAGTGGGACTGAAAGTCAATGCCTCTGGAGTTCTAGGCTTTCTTCCATCCAGATGTACCCAGTGCTTTACAGGCTATGCATTATTTCTCTCACCAGATCTTCTTGGAAAAGCCCTCATCCTGGTGACCAGGGACACTTGAAGCAGGGGATAAGCAGACGCTTTTCTCAAGCCCATGGGGCAAGCCATTGGTGATTTTGATTTGCTCAGCAACCCCCACTTACCAGTTTTGTGTTTGAATGATTCCGGTGTTCACACAGAAGAACAGGATCCTGAAGTGCAAAAGAACAAAATAGACCTGCTCTTTCCTAAAGCAAAGCAATCCACTTCAGTCACAGAGTTTCTCACAACACCAGAAAGTGGTGGTAAAAACCAGGGCAGGGACAAGAGCCATAATTGAGAGTTAGAGAAATCGTGAAGCGCTCCTGAAAGGAAGTGGCGCCTCTTGAGAATGGTGCTAAAGAGAATATATACCTGTCACTAAAGCATGCCCAAGTCTTCCGCCTGCCAATTGCCATGTGTGGGTCTGGTGTAACCAGAGAAGGTCACAGATATTCAATTCTGCAAAAAGCAGCTTTTAAAAATATAACTCAATTCTTGGCATGTGTTGTTGCAATACTTCCTGTGTTCCAGACTTAATACTGAAGCCACCCACAGGACCGCTGCCTCAGCCAAGTACAGTAAGAAAACAGGCCTTCTCACAAAAGGTTCACGTAAACAGTGTCCAATGACTGGGGCAGATGACACTGCAGCAGGCTGAGAAGCACCACCGGACAAGCTTCAGCAAGCCACGCCAGAGACACTCTGCCCAGCTTTCCCAAAGTGCTGTTCATAAAGATAAGTCCATGGACTGCAGGGACAGATGTCTCTTGGCACTCAGAACTTCCAACTCTAGGGAAGGCCATGCCCAGGTTTGCCTGTGACTCAATCTCTATAAAAACACAGAATGATGACAAGTGAGAAAGAGATCTCTCAGACAATCTCCCTGTAATCCACACTGCCCATCCAGTTGTCCTTGAGTGTCTACTCTTTGATGTAATTTACTAATCATTTTACTATATAATTTTTATCTTCTCAGCTAGATTATAAATTGCATGAGAGCAGATTGTCTAGCTCCAGACAGCACCTTTAAGCCCTGTGGACTGACCTCCTCAAACACTCTACACTCTTGGCTTCAAAAAATAAGAGGACTACGTTTCAACTGGGTCTTGAACTTGGGACCTTATTTGGTAGAGGGTAAGAGAATACGCTCTGAAATCAGTTTCTGAATTCAAATCCCCACACCATCATTGGTTAACAGTATGATCCTGGGAAACTTATTTTAATTCTCTCAACTTCAATTTTCTTTACTGCAAAGTTGAGCTCATAATAGCACCTATGTCCTGAAATTGGTGAGAAAATAAGATGGTTTATATCCAAAACAAGTAGAACACTACCTGGCACGGTAGAATTGCTCAATAAATGTTAGCAGTTGTGAGGCATTTTTCTGCCACCTCTATGGCCATTTTGGACACTTTATTCAACCTAGGAAAATATCCAGTGTAGTTTATCTTCCAGTTGCTTTTACACCTGATAACTTGTGCTTGATTCACTCCAGTAAAAAGAGAACATAGCATGTATTACTGCCATGAATATATACTGAGCCTACCACAGAGCAAGACATTATAGTGAGTACTAAGATTTTCTTACCCAGTGATTGATTCTGGTTGACTCTAGCTCATTTAAACAGAGCTCCACAGTGCTGTATTTAAATTAAACACAAAAGGGTTGTTTTCCCTTTTTAAACTGGTTTTATATCAAAGAAACACCTTCCTTGCTCTTCACTAGATAGTTAAACCCACCAATAATCCACAACATGTTTTGTAGGTCCATTTCTAGTCTCCACACTCAAGTGGCCATCAAGAAAGCATTATGCAGTCAATCAACTAGTATTTATTTGCCAGGGACTTTGTCTTTGGATAGATTAACATCTGTTTGTTAATACAAGCCTGACACATAAGATGTTATTAAAGACTAATTAATACAAAGTATACAATTAAGTGTTGAGATAAGTAAATGGTTCTGCTTAAACACAGTAGTTCTGCGAAGGGCATGTACGGTAGTAGGTCATAGTAATCCACTTATTCACTTCACATTTATTGCACACCATCTAAGTGTCAATTTCTGTACAAGGCTCTGCACATAGGTGGAGGACATTGTGACCTTTCTTCCTTACACTCCTCCACAGTATCGTATTCATGCAGCTGGGGGTAATGATTTATCTAAGCCAATCATGGCACACTCATTCACCTTGTAGGTGACAGGCTCCAAAATGGCCACTGAGATTGAGAAGAGCTGGGTTGGGACTTCTTGGAAAGTTCTTCCTCTAAAATAGTGGTCCCTAATCATTTTGGCACCAGGGACCAGTTTTATGGAAGACAGAAGACGGTTTTCTCATGGACCAAGAAGTGGGGATGGGGCAGGTGGGTGTTTCTGAGACAATTCAAGTGCATCACATTTATTGTGCACTTTATTTCTGTTATTATTAGGTTGTAATATGCCTATAATGAAATAATGCTACAACTGACTGTAATAAAGAATCAGTGGGAGCCCTGGGACTGTTTTTCTGCAACTAGAGGGTCTCATTCTGCATTTGCATCCTCTTCCCAGTGTGAGCATCACTGCCTCGGCTCCACCTCAGGTCATCAGGCCATAGATTCTCATAAGGAGCAGACGACCTAGACCCCTTGCACACATGCACAATTTACAGTAGGGTTTGCAATTCCATGAGAATGTAATGCTGACAAGAGGCAGAGCTCAGGCCATAACATGAACAATGTGGAGCTGTAGTCAGTACCATTGATGCTTCACTCACTTCCCCCGGTCACTCTCCTCCTGTTGCATGGCCCAGGCCATGGTACCAGTCTGTAGCCCAGGGATTGGGGACTGTAGGTATAAAGAAACAACCACAGAGAGACACATTCTTCTTCCTTTTGTTGTTGCCATGCATAGACCTGAAATCCATAACTGCTGCTTGCATCTTGCGATTGGCTTGAAACTAGAGAATAAGCAAGAGCCAAAGAATGGCAGGTAAACAGAGTTAGTCCCACCAGAGTGAATCAGGTTTTACCAGGGCTCCACTCTGCACTTACAGTTATGTCATCCAGTACATTGCCTTACTATTTGCACAGCTAGAGTTTTGCTTTTTTTCCATTTTACTTGCAGCCATACACATTCTAACTCATAGAACATATGAAGATAAATGAGATACACTCAACTATCAAGGAGCTCACAGACTAGAATGGACAAACATGAAATCATACAGCATTGCAATTTATTAGTTACAGACAAGAGAATACTGGTCCAGAAATAAAGGTAGATCAGAAGGAGGAGGAAATGCCAAAGATGGAAGAGAGACAGCTTCACCACCTTCACTTATTCCATGAGGGACAGTCCATGAATGATGGTAAAGCAGTAATCGTCAATACTCACCTAGCCTCTCATCACAGAAAATGGCTTAAGTTTTATTTCCTCATCAATTTTAGTTGTTATTCCTCATATCTTAATATAGGGGAAGGAGAATACCTTCTTAAAATTAGGAATGAAAATACTGGACATGTTCCTTAACACCATTTCTCTTCTTGGATTTGGACTGGAAATTTCCCTTTTAAGGGCTAGTTTTATCCCCGAAGATGAAACTCACTGCAGAATTATAGAAAATGAGAACACATCACCCAGTGAAACTATACCTTTTTAATTGGCAGAAAAAAAACAAAGGATGATCACATAAATTCCTACTTTGTCTCCTGCTTCCTGGCCTGTATCTATTTCCTCATGCCGTGCTTTGGGAATCATCTTCTTCTCCTACTTCTCCAGCTGCCACCCTGGTCCAGGCCACTCTTATGCCCATCACAGCCCTTTCTCTGATCATTTCAGCCACCTGTTCTCCCTACATCCATTTAACATCTATCCGTTGCTGAGTTTTATATCATTAACATCATTGATTTCACCTGCCATAAACTCGCAGGCAGCAACCTATCACTCATGAAATTAAACTCAGCTCTTGCCAAATTTCTTGCTGGTCGGGATGCTGCCTACCTCTTCCAGCACTGTGTACCCTCTGTGTCACCACACTCTAAGCACTCTGGCCTTCTTTCTGCTCCTTGAACAAGCCCAAAGCCTTTCCTCTTGTTCTTCTCTCTCTCTCGTATGGTCACATAGCTCCTCAATGTGGATTCCAAAGCAGCCCACTTGAGGTTCTTCAGACAGACTCTTCTTCACTCCGATGGTCAATCTCAGAAAACTAGCAAAACACGCTATTTTATCTTCCTCAGGACATGAAATGAGTTTGTCTCCTTATTTATTTTTCTGTGGTCTCCACAGCTCCCTCCCTAAGCTCCTGTGGGGCAGGCACCTCACCTTCCCTGCCAGCTGCTACATCCCCCTACCTTACAAGAGCATATAGAAGGTGCATATTGACTGTTCATTGAATAGTATAATACTGAGATTCCAAATTCTGCTTCTGTTGATTAACAAGTTTCCCATGTCATTTCACTTCATACGGGAGGGGAGTTTAAGCTATCAGAATCTTGAGTTCAAAGTGCCTTAGAGGCGGCGCCTGTGGCTCAAAGGAGTAGGGCACCCGCCACATATGCCAGAGGTGGCAGGTTCAAAACCCAGCCCCAGCCAAAAACAGCAAAAAAGAAAAAAGTGCCCTACAGAATTAGTTTCAGAGCCCAGACAAGAATCCAGGGCGTCTAAGGTCTAAAAAAGTGCTCATTTTATGTCCCCTGCTATAATATTGCTTTGCTGGACATGCCTTCTCTGACCCTCTATACTGGCAAGGAAAAAGCAATGAAGTTTGAAATCACACCATTTTCAAAGGAATTAAACAAGGATTGGGGTGAGGATAAGAACCCCACTAGTAAAGCCAATGAAATACAAGCCTAGGGCAGAGAAGGCACTCAAGTCCAGAATCACACACATGAGAAAAAATCGCTCCTCATTGCCACGAGTAGAAGAGACCTCAGATTAAGAGCTACAAGTCATCAAAAGTATGTACAGAACTCTGTTCTGATTTCTTAATTTCAGAATCTTAGTTACAGAATCTTAGCATGGAAGGATACTGACCTTCCTCAAAGTCTTCACACCATTCACCATATGCCTGCCTCAAAGTCATCAGCCTGATTTTAAATATCACCAGTTCGGGATAACTCACTGAATCCCAAGGAAACTCATTTTCTCTTGCAGCAGCTCTGATTATAAAAATGTTCTTCATTTTGCTGAGCTCAAAGTCTACAGTAGACCCTAGTTTTGCCCCTTTGGAGTATGTAAAGGCAGGTATTGTGTTACCCTTGAATTTCCTTTTTCCAAGTTCTTTGATTACTTTTCATATGAAATGGTCTTTCTGACCAGAACACTTTTTTTTTGTTTGTTTTGAGACAGAGTTTCACTATGTCATCCTCAGTAGAGTTCTGTAGTGTCACAGCTCACAGCAACCTCAAACTCCTGGGCTCAAGCAATTCTCTTGCCTCAGCCTCCCAAGTAACTAGGACTACAGGCACCCACCACAACACCCAGCTATTTTTTGGTTGCAGTTGCCATTGTTGTTTAGCAGGCCCAGGCCGGGTTCGAACCCACTACCCTTGGTGCATATGGCTGATGCTGCAACCACTGTGCTACGGGTGCCGAGCCCAGAACACTTTTTATGCTGATCTCTCCTTCTCTACATGGTGAAATATATCAAAATTCCTTACAAAGTAGGGCTTCAGATATAGGACTTTCCTTACATTAGAGATTATGCTTATGTAACTGAAGTTACCAGTCTGTTTGAGCACCCAGAGCCACCCCCACCCACCTCCAGCCCATTGGAAACAATCCTGCATTGACTGTGCCCTTCCCACTCCTTCCGGGTCCTACTAAGGAAGGATTTTTGCTTGTTGAGAGAACAGATAAATTGACCTACATAATAAAGAGATAGAAAGGGGTGGGGTGGGGAGTAAGGGGAAGAGGGATCAAAAAACTTTATAGCCTGGTTATTGAGAAAAATGTTTTTTTGGTTTTTTTGTTTTATTCGTTTGTTTGTGTTTTGGTTCACTTTTGGAGCTAAAGTGCGTAAGAAGGAAACACTGGAGCAGCTACAAGGTGTTAGAAGAATTGGAGGGAAAAAGGAAAGGTTACATTACGCAGTGTGGAGGTGGCTAGTAATGGAATTCTCTTTGATGTGTTAGGTTTCAATTCTTTTAACTGCCATTAGTTGTTAGGCTATGTTCCCTTGAATGTGATGCACCATCCTGTGACCAAATGGGTCACTGAATATGTAAGGTTATACATATTAAAAATTAATCCTATAACAATTATAATGACATATTTACAGCGATTTTACTCTGTACCATCCATGAACTATACTGAGACTTTACACTTATCTCATTTAATTCTTACAGCAGCCCTTTGAGGTACATGCTATTATGATCACCATATTTTCAGATGAAGAGGCTGGAAAATATGGAGAAATGAAAGAAATTATTCACAAATACAAGCTACCTAATGGCATAGTTGTGTCCTCAGATCTCTGTCTGACTCTAAATCCCACATGTCATCTATCATGGTGGCCCCATGGCGGAATGGCCCCATGACTGTCCAGGAAAAAACAGAGAAAGATTTTCTGGGAGCCTGATATCCAGGAATTTTCTGATGCTCCATGGAGATCACACTACCTAAAGTTTCCCTCGTGGTTAATAGTCAACCACTGATACAACATCGAGATCAGAACCCAAATCAGAGTGATAGTTGAGGTTTCTGGCACATTCCTTAGAAGGAGGTCCAAACTTTCAAAAACTTCAATCTCATTTTCTACAATGTTGATTGCACAATTTTAGCCCATGGCTGTTTTTTATTTTTCTCCTTGAATGCACCAATTCAGAAAGTTTTAAAAACAAAACTGGGTTCACGAAAATGTAATTGATAAAGCTCACACTTTCCTAGTTGACTTTTTATGGTTTCAGCTAAAATGCAAGCTAAACTGAATTCCGTGATGAACTATACTTCATAATAATTGTAGTCTATTTGTATGCAAATAGCTGAACGACGTCTCTCAATTTCAGACTCTGGCTGTAAATTCACATTAGTTTGGGGGAGATTCTAATTATGAATCTGATATAATAGGTATTGAATTAATGAGAAACTCTGACACCAGTTTTGAGAGTTAACACTCATTATTTACTATTTGAACCTTGGGTTTGAGTGGAGTGTCTTTATGATAAAATGTATTGGGTGGTACCATTATTTAGAAACTGTTTGATCTAAAACAGTTATTTAATTTCTCTGAGCCACAGGGTAGAAACACGAAAATAAAAATGATTCCTTGATAGGATTATTAGATAATTAAATAAGATAATATATACAAAGTACTCAGAAAAATATTTATGAATCAATAAATTGCAGTTTTCCCTATCCTCTGTTGCCAGGTCACCCTAATGATCATTAGGGACCTCTAAGTGATCAAACCTTAATAACTCCTTCACAATGAACTGCCTTTCTCCAGATGTCCTACAGAAGGGATTCCTCCATGGCCCCAGCCTAACCTTTAAAATCAAGACAGAGACAACATTTAACAGAAATGAGAGAGCCGGAATCAAACTCACAGTCCAAGGCCAAGCAGAATCATAAGTAAGGTCTGCTCCAGGTCAAGAAGTTGTCTACCTAGTGTCACATAACATTCTCCAGCATGAATGATGCCCACCCAGCTGTGCATTTCTGAAGACAAGGGCCATGGAAGGAAGGCAACATTCTTTACAGGAGATGTTTATTTTCCCATTAATAAAGGGAAATTACTTTGTTGGTTGGGAGCCCAGATTTTAAAATTACTCCCATGGCTGTATCTAAAACCAATTCAATGTTTTAAAACTCAAATTTGTTTTGCATAATAGACTTGAGGCTGTCAGATCTTGTGACATGGCCGGTCATAAAATGTTCCATGGGAACAGAATGGGCCATACTGGGGGGAGTGGGAAGAGGAAAATTATAATTGCTTATGTCCAGAGGGGCATAGTAAATGCCTAGGACAAACTCAGCTTCAGAAAACAGGAAAAATTCATCCAAATGGGTGGAAGATGTTTACACTATTTGTTGACAGTACAGTGTGATTAAAGGAGACCAGACTTTAGACTTGGACAAGCAGATCCTGGCTCAAATTCCAGCTCCGCCCTTTTTTCTCTGGTTGACATTGGGTAAGTTACTGATCTTGCTAAGCCTCAATTTCTTCAACTGTGAAATGAGGATCAATCATAATATTAATTTTGTTATGAGGTAGAAAACGATTAAGTAAAGCCCTTGGCCCAAAGCCACATATAAGTGTTCAATAAATGACAGCTGTTATACAATTATTTTGTTGTTGTTGTTTGTGTGTTAGTAGCTATTATGCAATAGTTAATCTGCTCATTTGGTCTCTTACCCTCCAGAATAAAATATCCTGGCCTATATTAATATCCCCATCTTATAGAGCAGAAAACTGATTCATATCAAATGCCATATAGTTAAAGACAACAGATCTGAAATTGGAACCTGGGTATGGTTGATTTCAAAGCCCACATTATCTCCATTGCTTGTATCACTACTGTAGAAATGAAAATCTTCATTAGTAAGATGTAGGCTTTAATCTCAGAAATGCTTTGATAAAGAGATAATAGGACATCCTGATAGGTTAGTATGTAGAATCCAGTGAAAAATTATTTCAGCAATCTGGACAAACAGGGTAGTGTTTTGGGACATCCACAAGAAGATTCCATACTGAAGGTAAGGTCTCAAGGCAATAAGGCCAAACTCAGAGCTGAGCGGGCCTTGACATCAGCTAGGGAGGAGATTCCAGATTACCTCAAACCCCACTAGAGTTCTTAAAATCCCGGCTGACAGCAGAAGGATCCAATTCAGGGTATGATATTGAACCAGCTGAGCTCCAGGTGGGACTCAAGTAGATCCAAATGTGAGGAGGAACAGAGGAAAAGCAGAAAATCAGGCAAGTCCTAACTTCAGCAAACCAGTTGATTGGCACTTCTTTTTTTTTTTTTTTTAACTTTACAAACAGTTTCTCTGAAATCATGCAGACACAGTCTTAAACCTGTCAATTCTGGAGGCTCCAGATTTACACATTCACACTGCACAGTCATTCTCCAAGTTCAAGACTACAAAAATGCAATGTTTCTTTCTTTTTATTGCTATCTACTGTTTCATGACCTTGGTTTGATAATAGCTGCTTCTCTAGCTCTTCAAATTAGTAGGGACCTTCTCCAGGAGCATTAGCAGTTCTGGAAATTAGTAACACTCCTTGGCTTATGACTTACCCCTATGACCCATGAGGGGATTGTTTAATGCAGATTCAGCAGATACAAAAAGCAGATGAAGTCACTACCTTTACCCCTGGCTGTGGCAGACAGACATTACCAATCAATCATAGCACTCTTTTTAATTTGGCCTAGAAATCTTCACAATCATGCCAAGTGATCATTATCAATAGATTAGATTTAATTTGTGATAAAACTTACTGACCAGTGAGACCTGGTGGTTTTCCTTTCAATAGTTCACTGAAATAAAAATAAAGTTAATTGTGATAGTTTTAAAATGACTTCCCTGGTTAATTGTATAAATAAATGCCATAAGTACATTGAAATCTTAACAAAAAGTAAAACAAACCAAAAAAAAATCCCTCATCATATAAGAAAAAAATAAAGAGCCCTGAATTTCTCATTATAATAGCTATTGATTGATTTCAGCTATAAGAGCATATACTCTGTGCCAAGTTGTATTCTAAGAACTCTACCCATGTTAATCACATTTAATACTCATTATAGATAAAATAGCTAGTTTTATCATTTTTTACAGATGATGAAGGGAATATTAAAAAGGCTAAATAAGTTTATAAAGGTCATACAAGGTCATCAGAGGTAATAATAAGATTCAAATCCAGGTCTACCTACCTTTACAACCAATGTCCTTAACCTCTACTCTTCATATTGTTTGAACGAGCTATGCAAACACTAAAACAAAAAGCTAAGTTGTCAAACAACAGATATGCCCTAGGATATTCTTAAGGCAGGTAAGAGCTGCCAAGACAGCAGCAGTTCTTTCAAGGCTCCCCTCCTGTTCTCTCGGGGACCAAAGATAATCAGGAGCCATCACAATGCAGGACAATCACATTCCACAATCCCAGTGGGGCCATGACATTATTTCTCTCTGGGAGATTTTGTTCCGGCACTTAACTAGAAGAGGAAAGAGAGATTATAGGGGCACATTTCCTGTGACTCTTTCTATTCTATGAGGTTCACTGATTTAACAGAACCTGTGTTCTCTCCCGTGCCACATGCACGGCCTCAATACATGCCCTTGCCACGTGAGGCAGGTTGAGATGTGACATTCAACTTCAACTTCTCAGTTATAACCCGCTGCTCAGTCCCAAAGGCCTTGTCATTCCCAGAGTCTGTTGTGGTCACCACCTCTCCTTTCCTTGGCTAATAGGTGATTCCACGAGGAATAGGGCACAGTTGAGAGCTGGAGGACCCAGTCGCGTCAAAACAGCAATTCCTTCCTTCAAATCTTCTCTTGCAGTGAGAAAATCGTGGCCACTCTTAACATGAGCTTTCCTGACTTCTCTACATCTCTCTGTTTTTCTCTGATACTGCCATTTTGTCCTTCACGGTGCTCTCGTGTTTCTCCCAAAATGTTGATCCATTGATTCCCTCCTCCTTATCTTAAAGATGAGAGAGAGAACTTGGGATTTAAAGTCTCCTCTAGCCTGAAAAACATTCATTCCCTGAGACTGTTAGTCTGCTAGTGACTGATCTCTTTCTTCTCTCTCCCCACCAACATTCTTGCAATAGTAACTTGCACCCGTCAGCTTCATTACTCACCACCCCACTCTGTTACCTCTTGAAATATCACCCCTGTCACCATAACTCCAAGAGAGATGATTTCCTGTTGGTCAACCACATAGACAGTTGTATCAGATTGTGCAATGAAGACTCCTGTTTATAAATGACAGAAACTAACTCATACCACTCAAGGACAAATAGTGGAAGGGAATGTTAGTTTACTGGTTCTCATATCCAACCCTTGGAAAAGGCATGAATGGACCCAGCTAGAACATCACCAGGGTGTTCTGCATAGGGGTCCATTTGGCTTTCATTTCCACAGCTGTGTGCCAACAGGGAAACTGGGCCATAGAATTTTCTGGTCTCACATGTTTAATTTTCCCACCAGTTTACTAGGAAAATCCAGAGAAAGAACAAAACTGGCCTGCCATGAATCACATGGCTACCTCTTGACCCACACGCTATGGCAAGGGGAACATTTGGTAATTGGATCAGTCTAGGTCCTGGGTGTACAAGATTGGTAGAGAGGTGTAGTGCCTGGTACTAGCAGTCGGGGAACCACATTCCATGTACGTGGCTGCTGGGGAAATGATAAATTATATGGCTACCATCATTTGCATCCACTCAACAGGCTTATGTGTATAGCTGAGAATTGTGCAGAATAAAATAATAGATGGTAGAACTGAAGTCATTATCAAAAGTATACAATCATGAAGGCTGAGCAGAAATAATAAGATATGCTTGCATTTCTAGCTAAATGTGTATTTAAGGCCTTGGCATAAGAGAACCTAAAAAGACTTTGGTGCCTGAACTGTCTAGTGTGAAGGGACGCCTAGCAGGACTGGATGACCCCCCAGTATTAGCTCTGCTTACCTCTTGCTCTTTTGTCTCTGGAACACTCTTCTAGTTTCAAAATCTTATAATACAAGCACGAGCCCCTGTGAGAGAGCTCCCAGCAGAGTTACAAGTTAGCCTTGGAAGGAGTGTTTAATAGAAACATCTGAACAAAAAGACCCTGTGGAAAGAGAAGCAGAGAACCACTGGGAATTTGGGGCTAGTGGAGAAAGGAAGAGCTGATGCTGAAGCAGTAAGTCTTCTCCTGCTAAAGTAATAAATAAATAAATTTAGCAGAAGTAATATCACATGGCAGGAGGGAACTTGGACATTTTCTAAACATCGCCAACCCCATCAGCAGGAGAAAACAATGAGGTTGGACTGAGAAATAACTGCTGAGGACAGCCGTCCTAAATTCTGTGTCAGCTGTACTCAATTCTCCCAGGATTTAGCTCAACTCCATTTTTCAGATGAGAAAACTGAGGCTCAGGGGGCATAAAGAACCTGCCCACTTTTCCACAGTGGCAGCTTTGGGATTCTGCCTCAGGTCTGTTTGCCCAGCTCCAAAGGACTGCAGACAGGCAGTTAATAAACAGGAAAATTTGTGTCAGAAATGAGGCTTTTTGACTTCCAGCCTAGGGCTGTTTCTAAGGAGTGCGCCACCTTTTCTTGTTTATGCCACAAAGATGAACAAAGCATTTTCACAAGAGCACTGTTCTTTTTCCCCTTTATGTCTATGAGCTAGGCAGGAGGTGGGTGATTTTCCCTACTTAACAGCTACAGGGACCAAGGCTCTGATGATAAACTTAGTCCAGTCAGGATGTCATTCTAAACCCAGCAGGGCTGGGACCCCTGCAGACACCTGGCTTTGGCTCTGAGTAATCACTTCCCCCAATCCAGCTGATCCAGCTGGCTGCCTGGGCTCCCTGTTTTCGGGTGAACTCATCTCTCCCCCTTTTCACTTCGGTTCCTCATGACTGTTTTACATTCTGAGGCTTGCTCTTATTTTCAGTCTTTCATAAAGAAAACTTGTTACGTTAGAATTGAGTGACTCTGTCTGCCTCGTTCCTCATCTCAGACTGTATTTTTACATTATCAAGTAAATTAAAAGCCATACATTATGGAAACGCATTTAAAATTGTTTAGCACACATTTGCCGAACTTCTGCTTATTCACTGAACGCCACACTTACCAGTCAGGTGTAAATCAGCATTTTGCTGTGAGGGATACTTCAGGGCTGGCTGCCCTGACCTGGTTCGGTCTGTAATTCTCAAGTTTCGGGTTGTCTCCAGGCCTCCCTGGATGAGCCAGGACTAGGAAAGCAATGTGACCTGTGGGGCCCGGTGCCTATGACCTCACAGCTCAGTGGCCCACTCTTGAGGAGTGGCAACAGCTGCCACAGAGTCATCATAACAATAGTAATACCTTCAGTAACCACGGCTGTCTCCTGGGCATGGTGCCCGTGCACTGCAAAGGGCCCGCGCTTGGTTCTATGCTCTTGCCATCTTGAAATTCTTGACACTTTTTTTTTTGGAGTCTCACTCTGTCACCTTGAGTTGAGTGCTGTGGTGTCACAGCTCACAGCAACCTCAAACTCCCAAGCTCAAGCAATCCTCTTGCTTCAGCCTCCCAAGTATCTTGACTACAGGCACCCACACCCACACCTGGCTTTTTCTTTTTTTTAGTAGAGATGGGGTCTTGCTGTTGTTCAGGCTGGTCTTCAATTCCAGAGCTCAGGCAATCTACCTGCCTCGGCTTCCCAGAGTACTAGGATTACAGGTGTGATAATTTTTTAACAAAGGGCCCCAATTTTCATTTTGCACTGGGCCCAGCTAATTACACAGCCAGTTTTGTCAACAGCTACCAGTCAGTGAACAGTCTCTGGAAGTTGGACATTAAGCTTCTCTTGCATCATCTAATTTAACCCTTATAATATTTGGTTCTTCAACAAATATCAAGCTACCCATTAGGTAACAGGCACTGTGCTAGACCCCAAAGAGACTAAAATAAATAAGACAGGTATGAAAAAAAAAGAGGAAGAAGGGTATGGTCTCTGCCTTCATGAAACTTACATTCAAATAGTATAGAAACAAATAACTCCAAGTTATAATAACTGCTCTCAAGGAAAAAAATGATAGAAATCAAATCAGGAGGAAGGATCCATTTGGAATGGATCAAGAAGGTACTTTCCAAGAGCCCAAGAGGTAAGAATTCTTATACACATTCTACATATAAAGAAACTGAATCTAGCTGGGCATTGTGGTGGGCACCTATAGTCCCAGCTACTCAGGAGGCTAAGGCAAGAGAATCGCCTCAGCCCAAGAGCTGGAGGTTGCTGTGAGCTGTAATGCCACAGTACTCTACCTAGGGTGACAAAGTGAGTCTCTGTCTCTAAAAAAAAAAACTAAAGAAACTGAATCCCAGATAGGTTTAGCAACTTAGCCAAAGCCACAGAGATAAACAGTAGCAGTGGAGGCAAGCTCTAAAGTCAAGTCAGTCTGACTTAGTGGCCAATGTTCTAGAACAAAGCTTCTCAGACTTCACAGTGCATAGGAATCAGGGATTGGGCTAAAATACAGGTTCTGATTCAATTCATCTTGGGTCCTACTGTGTCCAACCACCACACTTTGAGTATAAGGCCCTAAACCCCTATGTTAGGGGAACAGGGTCGGTCAGGATGGGTGCAAACAGCTCTCCTGGCACTGAGGCCTGGAGAGGTAGCTCTTGCCATGGGTCTCAGAAATTGTGCACAGAACCAGAGGGACAGAGCAGGAACTTGACTTCATAAATCTGCACAAACCCTGGGGAAAAGAATAAAAAGATCCTAACAGCTCTGACCAAAAACGTGGAAGGAGAGAGCTGACCTACAAGAGAAGTAGCTTTCTCCTCCTCTGCAGATCCCAAGGCCTAGGTTTAGCACCCTGAGTATTAAGAAATGTTTCTTTCTTACTGTACCAGAAGCTCACTTTCTTTTGCAAAATTCTCTATGAAGAGGGAACATGAGCAGTTACCATTGCCACGTATTCAAGTTAGTTTCAAGTCAAGTGCAAACCTAAATACCTCACTGCATTTTATTTTTGTCCTTATAGGAGCAGGGGAGTCAGTTTTTAAACTCCCCATCATAATCATTTTTTCCAATTCTTCTGCAGCTTTTATGAGCCAAATATGACATTATATGCTCTGACTAATTCATAGCAAAAATAACCACTTCCCAGCCCTCATAGAACATATTCTTTTCTTCCCCCCACAATGCATTAAACTTATCGTCAACTATGAATGCCAGGGCTCTCTCGCCCGTTCATATCTGTGCTGCATCTCTGTTCTCTGCAGCTGTCTGCTTTGCTCATTGCTGAAACTCTGGTGATGAAGACAGTACCTGGCATGTAGTATGTGATTAATAAACACCTATGGAATGAATGTATAAACAACCTTGAACTAGTTTCTGCTTGACTGTCACCTGCTTTTAAGGAATATTCTTGTGTTTCAAACCATTGAAAACCTCCCTGAAGGTGGAAAGTGACCTCAGTTAAGAAAAATGAGGAAAAATGGAAAATGTGGAAAGATGGAAAAATGGGGCATGAATTGACTGCAGGCATCTAGTGAATATTTTTGTAAGTGGTGACAGTCGATCAAAGGAGGAGCAGAATTGGTTTTTAAAAAATTTCTTTTATTATTTTTTTATTTCGGATTAATAGGAGGGTACCAAACAATTAGATTATATTGTTTGTGTCTGTTAAGTAAAGTCCAAGTTCTAGTTGAGCCCTTCTCCTAGGGGGTGTGCTATATACCCATACAATTGTGCCTATGTGAGAGTTTACCAATCCTGCTTCCTCCCCTGCCTCTCCATTTATCTTCTCCCTCTCCCCCCTTGAATTTAATTGTGTTTTTCTCTCATGTGGCATGTGGTTGTTCCTCTACTGGTTTCATATTAGTATTGAGTACATGGGATGCTTTTTGTTTTTCTATTCTTGTGATACTTTACTAAGGAGAATGTTCTTCAACTCTATCCAGGTTAATACAAAAGATGTAAAGATCTTTCTTATGGATGAATAATATTCCGTGGTATACATATACCACACATCCATTTATGTGTTGATGGGCACTTGGGTTGGTTCCATATCTTGGAGATTATGAATTGAGTTGTGATAAACATTCTAGTGCAAATTTCCTTATGGTAAGGTTATTTTTTTTTCTTCTGAGTAGATTCCTAGTAATGGGATTGTAAGATCAAATGGAACATCTACTTTTAGGTCTTTGAGGATTCTCCATACCAAAGAAGGAGCAGAAATTGTAATTATTGACAGGAAATATGGAAAAGAAGGACCAGGAAAGAGTAACTGAAGTAGGAATCAAGCTGCCAAGCTTCTAGCCTTGGCCCCACCCCAAATTAGCCATGTAACCTCGGGGAATTCATTAGATTTCTTTGAGCTTCTGTTTCCTAGAAATGACAGATGGAACTAGGTGATCTCTAAGGTTCTCTTGATCTCACTACCAATCTGTGGGTCCATGTGAACACTTGGATTAGGGTTTAGAAAATAGAAACCAGTTGCCAAAAGAGAGGGATTTGTTTAGAAATTCAGTATCTGTCAGAGAGAATCCTTGGACAAATACAGCTCTTGCTTTCTACCCTGAAGTCATATTTCCTAACCTTGTGATGATTGCAATGGTCTTTAATGAACACAATTTCCCATGTGACCCTTTACTGTTTGCCAGAAATGACTAGACATGTTTGGTGTCTTATCACGTCATTGGCTTAGCATCTGCCCTTGTTTGGCTGAAAAGCCTGCATCTCTCCTAGTGGGGTATTTGATCTGCCCTCAAAATTCCCATTGACTTTGAGTACGCATTGCCTGATCAGGCCCATTCCATCTGTACAACTATTCAACACGAAGGTGAATATTTAAGGATTCTATGAATTTCAACCATCTTCACCAGAACATAAGAGGTTTCTCCCTGAATCTCTTGGAGCTTGCTGAGAGCTCTTCTTTCATAGCCTGCAGATTAATCACCGCCTCTTCCCAAAAGCACAACTATTCTGTCCTTGCTAGGAGCACCTCCTTCTTTGTACCAGGGCCCATGGTTGGGATATTTCAGGTGATTTCAGCTCCAGGTGGACAACACTAAGCATCAATCAGCTCCATTTGCTGGGTTGCTTCCTACCTACCATCTACCAGGAGCCTATTTTTGCCAGGAGGCTTTGTTTGTGTTTGTTTCCAACTCAATATACAAGCTTCCCACAGGTACCTAATGTGCCATCTGCATTTTAGCGAATATTATCTCCTCAATCAGCCTGAATCAAGGGCTTTTATCTTAGCATCCGGAATTTTTAGGTATGCTATGTGCGCTGGCAGTGCTAACCGTGAGTGAAAACAAAACAGCATCTGTGAAATGGGATAATATAGGGACAGAGGCCAAGGAACTTTGGAGTAAGCAAAAGAGAAAACTCTAGCTGCATTTAAGGAAAAAGGAAGCAAAGCAATCTTTATTGTGTATCATCGACCTACTACATGCCTGGCAATGTGTTGAATTTTTTTTTAATAATGCCATCTAATCATCTCCATGACTCCATGTGATATTAGTTTAGAGATGGGAGGAGTAAGCCTAGGAGAGAAAAATTAACTTGCCCAAAGTGAAACAACTAATAAGTGGGTTCAAACCTGGGTCTTCTCCAAGACTCTTAATTTTTATCAAGCTGTTATGCGTGGAGAAGAAGGAATACATGTGAAGACAAGTGGAGAAGAGGAGAAGAAGGTACAGGAAAGGAAAGGATGGGGAGGGACATTCACAGCTGCCTCAAGTCAGAATGTGTCATCAGTGCCAGAAACCACGTACACTTTGCAACTTGGTTCCAGGATATCAGTGTTCCACACACGTGATGATCTTGAGTCGTCTTCGTCAGGTATTTTAGTGGGGAATTTGTCAAGTATATACAAGTGTCTACATATCACCTATGACCTATGTGCCCCCAGATGTGGCACTTGGGGCAGACCCCACATAGTATTCTATCCTAGCCTACATTGTCTAAACCTAATCACAATGACACATCAGAAAAACACAAAGGGAAGAAAATTCTATTTTTTTTTTTTTTAAACAGAGGAATGGAAGAAGGTGGCCTCTACTCTTAAAAATGTCAACATCGTAAAAGAAAACAAAAGGTTGTGAAAATATTTCCAGTTAAGGGATGCTAAAGAGACGACAAAAATAATTAGAATACCTGATTTCCAACGCTGGGTCTTGTACCAATAAATGACCCCATTAGATCAACTGACAAACTGGAATGTGGACAATACAAACGTTACTACTGTCACTTTATAAAGTTGGTAACTACATTGTGCTTATTGGACAGAGAAATCCCTCTTCTTGGGGAATAAACACTGACATATTTAGGAGTAAATGGCCAAGATGTATGTAACTTAACCTCAAATGTTTCAGGAAAAATCCAAATGATAGGGTGGGGAGAGAGGGTAAATGATAAAGCCAATAGAGAAATAGCTTAAAACTGGTGAATCAAAATAAAGGGTATCCGGATATTCTTTGTATTAGTTTAATTTTTTAAATTTTTTGTTTACATTTATTTCCAAATTTAATAAAGCCAAAAGAAAAATAGGTTAAAACTGGTGAATCAAAATAAAGGGTATCTGGATATTCTTTGTGTTAGTTTAATTTTTTAAAGTTTTTTGTTTACCTTTATTTCCAAATTTAAAAAGTAATAATGGTTAATCAAACCACTGGTGCTTTTGCATAAATTGAGGTATTGCCACCACACTTTAACTGGTGTTGCAGTACATTCTTCACCATCAAATACCCATAATTTAGAACGAAAGGCACTAAAATTATTAATTTTAGTATGTTCTTACACCTGAGTACATGTCGTTTTAATACTGGGGATATTTTAACATTGAGCAATGGGAAGTGCACCAGAAGTGCTCCTGCTGAGACCTCAAGTATGATGGCGGTCTGAAGACAAAGCAGGAAAGTGGGCAAGGACTTGAGGGGGGAGATGCCCTTGCTGGTTCTTTTCACGGAATTCCATTTGAAGTTGAAAAAACAAACCATACCTGTGTATTGAGCAGACACTCTTTTAAATGTGAAGGAAATGAGCCTGTCATTTCAAGAAAAAACAACTGACAGTATCTTTTGCTAATAATAAAATTTGAGATCTCATGTGAAAATAAGAAAACTTAGCATCTGCCACCACGAGCTTGACAGCTTCCCAATACTTACATGTATTTCTGATGGGCATGGTGGTGATTTTGAGAACTACCATTTCGAATATCATAAATGAAATATGTCCACATGTGGAAGATCTGCATAATTAATTTAGTGAATCAATATTTTCTAAATCCCCAATGCATGGTGATACAAAATCATGCTCAGGGAAGGCCCATTGAAGTGTGAGAGATAGTAATGGATTTTTAACGTTTATTTAACAGGATAAAAAGTTGATTAACAGGGTTTCAAATTTTTAAGAAACTGCTACTTACTGAGTTTTGGCATAGTATCAAAAAACAATCTCCACAATTATCTGAAAGGCTATTAAAATGCTCCCCCCTTTTCCTAATACATATCTGTGTGAAGACAGCTTTTCTTCATATACCTTAACCAAAATAAAATACCGTGACGGAATAAATGCAAAGGCAGATATGAGAATTTAGATGGTTTCTGTGAAGCCAGACATTAAGACAGTATTGCAGGCTCGGCGCCTGTGGCTCAACGGGCTAAGGCGCCAGCCACATACACCTGAGCTGGCAGGTTCGAATCCAGCCCAGGCCCGCCAAACAACAATGATGGCTGCAACCAAAAAATGGCCGGGCATTGTGGTGGGCACCTGTAGTCCCAGCTACTTGGGAGGTGGAGGCAAGAGACTCACTTGAGCCCAGGAATTCGAGGTCGCTGTGAGCTGTGATGCCAAGGCACTCTATCCAGGGTAACAGCTTGAGGCTCTGTCTCAAAAATAAATAAATAAATAAATAAATAAATAAATAATAAATAAATAAAACATAAAAAAAGACAGTATTGCAGTAGAACAAAGCCATTGTAAATAATTTTAAATAATCAAAAATTTTAAATAGTGTTAAGGGGTCCTGGGGTCATTTTGTGTTCTTAATGGAAAGGGTGGCCTGCCCTCTCATGATGGCAGCTGATGCTGACCTGGGAGGCCTTGCTACAGGTGCTTTGCCAGTCAAGGTCAGGCATATAACCTAACTGTGACCAATTGGATGTTCTCTTCTGAGATTTTAGTTCTTGAATGAAATGAAACTATGGCAAAAAAATAATAGTTTGTATTCACTCATTCTAGTTTTTAAGACCATCTGGAGTTTCCCAGTTCCACTCTGTTCCAAGCCAAGTTTCTTCAGTTTTCCTTTCCATCCATGAAGTACCTATAGCAGGATGATGCATTTCTTCATCCCTGCCCCCAATCTGGCCGCCACAGAATTCTGTTGCTTGCTACCAAAAAATCCTAATACTATATTCATCCTTTGCTTTACCCTGGAAATGGCTTCTCTTTCATGCTGCAATTCTGCTCTTTACCCTGAGTTCCTTATGCCCTGATTCTGGAAGCTTGGCTCTCTCGCCTCAGGGTCATGACTGAGAGTTACAGGTTGCTCCATCTATTTGATCTTAATCGCTGGAATCCAGGCTAAAAGCAGACCATGATGGTAAGAAACATGGCTTCTAAGACATTTCCTGTTTCTCCTTGTTGAATTTATCTCTTCATGGAGGAGCCCAGGATGTTTCCTGTTTAGCCAATTAAAGCCCAATGTTTTTTTGTTTTTTCAATTTATGTGGGTAAAAACATTTTGAGATGTACAAGGCACTGTAATAATAATTCATTATGTTCTTGCTGTCACAATCATTATTATATGGTAAATGAAGAGTCAAAGGGACCTTGTGGTGATAGAGAATGACAAATTTGGAATTAGAAAACCAGAATGATAGTTCTAACTTTTTATTTAACTCGCCTACGGTATGTCCTTAAGCAAGGACTAGTTGATTACATCAGGCAACTTCCTGGTCTAGAGTTATATAATTTTTTTATTACATCATAGTTGTGTACATTAATGCACTCATGGGGTACAATGTGCTGGTTTCATATGCAATCTGAAATATTTTCACCAAACTGATTAGCATACCATTCATGGCATTTTCTTAGTTATTGTGTTAAGACCTTTATATTCTGCATTCAGTAAGCTTCACCTGTACCCTTCTAAGGCGCACCGTAGGTGTGTTATGTAATTTAAAGCTCAGCAAAGCTACACCAATGATCACTTTCTGCTCCACTCGTCTCTGGACAAGAATCAATACCACTTTTTCCCAGCAGTAATGCTTGGTATTTAGTAGCACGGGCTCTAAATGCAAGTGGACCAGTGCTCATGCCTGAGCTGAGTGACCTCGCCTCTCTGAGTGTCAATTTTATTGTCTGAAAAATGGGAATGATGTTATCAAGATACTGTTTTGTGGGTTAATGAGGTAATATAGATAACATATTTACCACAGAGCCTAGAACAAGTGCTTGATGAGGGCTAGCCACGAGGCTATTATAGTTAGAGCCAAACACAGTCTCCCCAGATTATAGTCATCCTGCCACTGAAGAAATTTTTTACAAACAGCTTGCTATTTCTTCTTCTGTAATTCTAAATGTGTTTTACCTACAACTCCAAAATTGTTGAGCTAAATTTATCACTTTGCATAGAATCAGCAAAAATAGTAATAGGGTATACTGTCAGTGAGTAATGGCATATATTTGTAGAGGATCAAGGTTTCTTGCTAAGCAGAGGAAGGATTCAGCACCCCATCTAGGATGAACCCTTTTGTGGCTTAACATTCTTCTACGAGCTACCCTTTGATGTATGACTTCACTGAGAGGTGTCTCAGGAGATAAAACAAGGGAACATTGTAGGCAAATAGCTCACATTAAAGAAGCTGCCTCTCTGGATTTGTCTTTCTCCTGCTTGCTGTGTCCCTGCTATGGGCTGGGTTCACCCAGAATGCAGACGTTGAAAGGCTAGTCTGCAGCACCCCAGAATGCAGCCACACTTGGAGATAGGTCTTGGGAAAGCTACTGGGGGGATAGGGATCAACGTGTGAGTTTCAGGCAAGTACAATTCAGACTGTAAGAGAAATATAACAAGGCACAAGAAAGACAAGTCCTAAAAAAGCAGCTTCTATGCAAAGTAATCAATTTAAGTTAACTCTTTTTGAGTTAACTGAAAAATGAAGCATTTAGGGTGATTCCTAAATCAGTTATAAGAAGAGGAAATTTGGACACAAGCAAAGGAAAGATCATGTAAAGACACAGGGAGTAGATGGCCATTTAGAATCCAAGGAGAAAGGCTTCAGGACAAACCAGTTTTACTGACACCTTGCTGAGAACTGTGAGGAAGTAAATTTCTGTGTTTTAGGTCATCCAGTCTGTGGTCCTTCCCAGGGCAGCCCAGGAAAACAGATACAATCTCCAAGGTCTAAAGAATTGTCTGGTACACATTAGGTATTTAATAAATATTTGTTGAATAAATACAAGAATAAATGGAGCAGTTGGCAGTTAATACCTGGTTTTAATGAAAGCCTGTCTCAGACCACATCCAGAACACAACTAAACATTTATTGACAGGTGACTGAAAACAACATATGAGCATATTTGGGAGCTCAGTAGACTCCTAGTTCTCCATCTTGGAAACTGAGAAGATGCTTTTGCACATAAGGTCTTGGACGCAAAGACAACAATATTTCAGCAGCAGAGTTTGTCCATTGAAGACATGACAAGGGCCATTTAGTAATCAAGAACAGAAAATAAAAAGAGAGTTGCTTCTCATCTCTGAAGCAAAAGATGTAAATTATAGACCCATGTCTCTGAAACCTGGCCAACATAGAAACCTCTCAACTTATTTAGAAGAATCCATGGCATTAATGGAAATGCATCCCCTGAGAAGTCAGCTTTGATAATCCCCAAATGCCACAGTTCAACTTGCAGCATGCCATCTTTGCCAAACTTTCCACTCCTTTTCATTTTTCCCTCCAATTATTGTGGTGAAATGATCTACCTAAGGTCCCCAAATAGGTAGTAGCTGTATCTGTTAAGCTGCTTTCAGAGACATGTGATAGAGTAATGATTAAAACATCTGTAAAAATTAGGACATTTATTGGTGCACATAACTCCAAGTCTAGAAGTGGTACATAATTCAGGATTCCTTTATCTAGAAGTTCTACAGGATGGTCAAGGAACTCAGATTCTTCCGATTAACACAGTTTTAGTCTTGCCCTGAAGCCAGCTCTTTTCATGGGTATAGGCTGGTGGCTTCTACTTTCACATTTAGTAGACAAAGAGGGTCACTTCTGGGAGATGGGCCAGAACTTTCTCAGAATCCCCCAGCAGTCTGCTCCCCATTTCTTAGCTGTCCATTGTGGCATCACATGCCAATTCATAAACAAAACATTGGTGGGGTGTAAGGGAGAGATAATTATCTTAAGTCAATCAGGCACAATCCTGTACCAAACAAAGGCATTTCTCTGAAGGAGGAAGGCAGAATGTATGTGAAGTAGGTAACCGCCATGCCCCTATGGTGGCCACCAGGAACACAAATCAGGTCTTTCTTCTCATCTGAAGAAACTTTAGAACTTTCAAGACAAGTTCTCAAGAAAATGGGTCATCACATTGTTGAACAACTGTTTTCCTTACAAAGACAGCATGTATTTGTTTTTTTAATAGTGAGCTTCTTGCCAATAATTAAAAGAGGCTACAGGATAGAAAGCTCTGATTTTCCTATAACTTTCAAGAATTAGTCACTAACATAAGCAAGGTTCTCCTATATGAAAATCATCCCCCCCCTTCCTCATCCCACCTTTCAGTACATTAAATGTAATTTGGGGCCACTCTAGGAATACTAAAAGCCACTATTTTATTACAAACAGTATTTTGCTGCTTGTTAAAGTAGATACATTACAGTTAATGAAAGCTCCGAGAGTTATTGGCAAGCATTCTCAGGAGGAAACCATCATGATGGCCAACCTCCTGTTTTCAGCTGAACAGCATCCCTGCAGCTAGGTTAGGGAGTGCTACGGAAGCTGTAGCTCCCACCTATAAAAAAAAATCCAGAAAGCATTTTCTTCCTCTTTGAACCTGGCCCTCCAGGCAATTGATCCTTATCCTTTGACTGAGAGAATCATTATCTTCCTTAGCTTTTGCAGCAGAAGAGCACTCGAGCCAAATGCAGAAATTAGAAAGAAACTCAGGTTTCACCAAGTCTTGAGCCCAGCCCCAAGGACCCACTGGGAAAGTTTCATATACACCTCCACAGCACTTGAGTTAGACTAGAAAGTGTGGGTGTCCATAGGGCAGGGAGGCGCATGGACCTAGAAAAAGAAGGGATGAAGGCCCCTCCAAAAAATAAAGGGTGCGTGAGTGATCCCAAATTCAGTCAGGAATCTAAGTTCCACCTTCAACTTCAAAGCAGTTCCACTCCCTCAATTCTTTCACTGTGTTCATGTCTTCACCATCTTGTCAGTCACTCATGCTTGAAGCCCACAGTTATAGCTGACTTCTTCTCTCTTATCTCCTATCCTTTATCATCTGTCAAGACCTGTCAGTTCTATCTCCTTGACTCCTCTTCCTTCTGCCTCTTCCTCTCCATTCTACTTGCTGTCAGCCTAATTCAGATCCTCATTAACTCTTGCTCAGATTATTAAGGTGGCCTCGTCACTGGTCTATCCAGTTCCCACCTCTCTGCTTTCCAACCACTCTACTGACTACTGGATTGATTTTCATAAAACACAGTTTCAATTCTGTCACTTTCCTGCTTCCTGGAAAACTTCAGTAAGTCCATTTTTCCTATAAAAATAAACCTTAATCACTACCCCAGATTTCAAGATTTCAAGTCCTTTGATCTCCCCAGCCTCATCTTCTAACCCTCCCCTATGTACACAAGGGTTCTCAAGATTCCTTAGCCACACCCCACATTTTCCTCTCTGGTAACTACCTGAGGGTCACTCTGTACCTAGACTCCCTTAAATCTTCACTTTCACCAGCCATTTATCCTTTTATATCTAGCTTCAATGTCATGGTCATAGGGGTCACACTCACCATTTGTCACCTCTCCATCATTTAAAAATCTAGAAAGTGCTTTCTTCCCATTGCATTAACATCTCTATTTTTCAAGTATAATACATAGCTTTTCCACTATATATAACTTATTTATTCATTAATTTAACAAATATTTATTGATCAAGTTATTATTGCTGCTATAAGATATAATAATGAATATGAAAAACAAATCAAAATGCCTTCCCTCCTAGAGTTTACATTTTATTACACAATTTTTAAAAAGGTTAAGAAGAAACATCTATAACATACTAGGTAGTGGTAAGAGTGAAAGAGGAAAGGTAAAGTAGGGAAGGGGAAGTTAGGATCAGGTTTGACCTTTTAGACATAATCAAGTCATGAAAGCACCCATGAGAAAGGTGACTTGAGTAAAAATTGTGAAAGAAGTGAGGGAGCCAAGCATGCAGATATTTCAGGGTAAGAGAACTCAAGATAGAAAAAACGGAAGATGCAAAGGCCTTAAAGCAGAAGCTTGCCTAGTATGAGGGATGAGACCTGATTGGTATGAACAAAGGATGGGTAATGGTGTACCCTTGGATACAAAGGTTATGACCCTTGAATCATAATCTTTGTATCCAAGGGTCATCTTATTGGATACAAAGAATGGAAAGAAAAAGTGGACATAAGGTAGAATCTCCCTAAAAGTAGACATAAAATAGTATCTTCTTGAATATGAATATTTTCCTTTATTTCCACATGTTCATTTTCACAAATGGGGCCATTTGTTTTCACCTTAAGAATTCTCCTATATAAAATCAGCACATTGTACCCCCAAATTGCATTAATGTACACAGCTATGATTTAAAGAAAAAAAAAAAAAGAATTCTCTTTACTTCTTTTCATGCAGACCTACTAGAAATAAATTTTCACAGTTTTCTTAGTTTGGAATGTCTTTATTTCATCTTCATTTGTGAAGAATTTTTTTTTCAAGGTTAAGCATTCTATGTTGCTATCATTTTGCTTTCAGAAATGTAAATATTCTTTCCATTGTCTTCTGGCTTCTATGCTTCCTTTTAAGAAATCAGCTGATTGTCTAATTAAAGGAAGGTTTATAGTTTGATCCTTTTTACCTTGGTTGTCTTTCAGATTTTCTTTAATTTTTAGCAAGCTTATATTGAAGTATCTAGATGAGCTTTTCTTTGTTCTGCTTGGGATTTATGTGGATTACTGTGTCTGTGGGTTGATATCATTAATCAGTTCTGGGAAATTTTCTCTTCAGATATTGCACTGTCCTTCATTTCCTTTCTTTTTTTCCATAAGAATGAAGTTCTACATATGTTTGATATATTTATTGCCTCCCATGTATTTTGCATATGTTCTTATTTTCTCTTCCTTTTTCTGTTTTTATTTTCTTTTTTGTTTCTCCCCATGCTCTATCTGGATTTTTCTACTACCTTTGATTTCCCAGTTTTCTAATAATCTCTACACCCATGCTCTACTTGTTAAGAGTTGTATGTAATTTTTTGTTTTAAAAATAGATGTCAGTTTTGGTGAAACTATTTATATTGTCATCTATTTTCTTCAACATATTTATCAAAGTTATTTTAAAGATTTTATTTGATTAACTCCAATGTTCACTCATGTGTAGTTCTGTTCCTATTCTTTGGGGGGGGGTTGATCCTATTTTTGATGAAACTTATACTTTTTCATTGACTACTATATAGTATATATGAAAAACTATAGGCATTTTTGGATGATGTTATTTTCTTCCAGAGAGGCAGGTAGCAAAAAAAAAAAACATGTTTCTATTAGTTATTAATAATTATTAACTTATAAGCAATTATCCATGAAACAATAAATTATCATAAAATTTATAGACATTAATAATCATTTTATTAATCAGTTAATTATTAATCAATTTATTAGTAATTAATGATAACAATTTTTTTAATAATTCATATTAGTTAATAATTAGTTATTGCTGTTTAACAAAACCCCCTCAAAAGTTAGTCTTATTAACAAAGAACAAAAACTCCTCTAAGCATTTATTATGTTCATAATTGTATAGATTAGGAATTCAGGCAGGATCCAGCAGAGCTATCTCATCTCTGCTCCATGCTGTCTAGAGTCAAAGCTGGAGTGATTCCAAGGCTGGAGATGATTGGAACAACTTAAATAGAACCATATTTATGGAGCCTCTGTTTGTCTCCATATGGTGCCTCCTACAGTGCTAACTCCTTTATTCACATATTTGCTCTCTGGGCTGGATATCTGGGACAAAAGAGAGCTGGATGGACTCACTTTCTACATACAGTGGTCTTAAGGCACTGTGACTTCTTCATGGCAGCTGGCTTCCCACAGAGTGGACATGTCAGTAGAGAGCATTCCAAAAGGCTTAGGTGGAAGCTACAGGGCTTATTTTTGTCTTAGCCTCAGAAATCCTCGAAGACCACTTTTAGGGCATTTTCATGGTATATTCACCTCCATGGCAGATTCAAGGAAAGGAAAGTGATCAGAGTGGGGTGGAATTTCAGGCTCTGAAAGTTCAGTCTATTTCTGTTTGCCTCTAAAGAAGTGGTTCTCAACCTTCCTAATGCCACGACCCTTTAATACAGTTCCTCATGTTGTGGTGACTCTCAACCATAAAATTATTTTCGTTGCTACTTCATAACTGTAATTTGGCTACTGATATGAATCATAATGTAAATATCTGATATGCAGGAGACCCCCAAAGGGGTCAC
Source organism: Perodicticus potto (assembly GCA_963574655.1). Taxonomy (NCBI): domain Eukaryota; kingdom Metazoa; phylum Chordata; class Mammalia; order Primates; family Lorisidae; genus Perodicticus; species Perodicticus potto. The sequence continues at coordinate 25,237 of CAUYRH010156912.1, read as the reverse complement.
AATCCTCAGGTTGAGAACCACTGCAGTCCTTCAGGGATCAGAACTAAGGGTTTAGGGCAGGGGTCCTCAAACTACAGCCCACGGGCCACATGCATTGGTGTGAATTGTATTTGTTCCCATTTTGTTTTTTACTTCAAAATAAGATATGTGTAGTGTTCATAGGAATTTGTTCATAGTTTTGTTTTTTTAACTATAGTCCAGCCCTCCAATGGTCTGAGGGACAGTGAATTGGTCCCCTGTTTAGAAAGTTTGAGGACACCTGGTTTAGGGTATTTAACAGGGCCCTCTTTCCATCATGGGTCTTCAATTACCTCAATATGGGACAGCTGAAAAAACTCCACTTGGTTTTTAGTGTGTGACTTTTCCTCAATATCTTGGCCATTTTCCTTTCTCTCTAAAATCTTCTCTCTCTTCCCTCCAAAATCTTGATAGCTCAAGTCCTGTCTGCCTCTGTGGCCCCAGAACTACTATTTGTCCCTTCAGCCTAATGAGAGTCCCAGAGCTCTGCTGGATTCTCTGCCTCTTGGGCATTTCTCTGCCCAGCTTCTCTGCCCCTCACCATACCACATGGGGAAAGTGGGGCATGGAATATTGTGCTTACTTCATCAAGTCCCCCTTTCCTTTCAGTGTAGGTACATCAAGTCTGAGTGACTTACAAGCTGTCCCGTTTCTTCAAGCATTTGTTTTGTGCCTTTCTCATTGTTTTTAATGGTTTTATCTACTATAAGCCGTAACACCACAGTTTGAAGTAGAAGTTTGTAGCCTGGGATTTAAATTATTTTCCCTGGCTCACCACTCATGAAATACGGAGTGTTCTATTTTTGATTATCCTGTTCTCTTACTTTGTGACATAGTTTCACCATGGAATATTCTTGTCCTTCCACCCAGCTTTGACATGGTGGTGCCTTGACCACCAGGATCATAATGGCCTTTGTTCCGTATGCAGACACTGCCTATGCTTCTTTTGGATTCTCCCAAATACCCTGCCAGAAGACATCTAGTGACAGGCCTTACATTGAACTAGAGCTAGACCTTTATAGCTCACCTTCATCCATAGAACAAGGCCAGGGCATAATCCACCATTAGTGTCCTTCACATCCTACTTACGGTAGCATACTTTGATGAAACATGTCCCAGACCTTTCTAAAAAGTCGATTTGTGTTCTCATACTCTGACTCACAATTCATTTCATGGTTTTAAGGTCACTGCATGCCAACTATCAAAACAGAATAAAAAAATCTAACCTAATAATAATTTTTTTGAAAAAAAAATCATCTATTTTTATTTCTTCCTCTCTCCAGAGTACAATAGTTTCTATTGCATGCAAACGAATGAACCACCACCTATCCAGTGGCATATAGAAGAAAATAAATACCCCATAACAAAAGATGCAAATAGGCCTCGGCTTCCTGCTTTACCTGTTAGTGTTCTTTCCTGAGCACTGGGCTACCAAGATTGATGTCAGCTGCAGCCTCAGAACTCTCCTGCATTAATAGAAAAACCACTGGTGCCTCAGATGAGAAAAATCTTTCTGTAGCAATACTGCCTGCAGACAGATCCAGGGAATTTGAGCGTGTGTGTGTGCACGCACATACATGTATACTAATAGTTGGATAGGCGAGAAAGGATTTTCTGATAATTTTTAAAATCAATTTGTATAGTTTAAAGGCTTCTTCTAGAAGAAAATAAAACTTTAGTTAGGTAGTCAAGTGTTTGACCTTGCTGACAGAAACTTCACAAATGATTTTTGAATGAATGAATGAGTGTGAATAATTGAATTGCTTGTAGAGCCACAGATGCCTCCTTTGAGGAGAACAAAAAGCATAGCAAAGCAAAACAAGAACACCCAGCTGTCCTGAGACCATCTCAGGAGGGACAGTCTCTACTGAGGAGTGTGAGAGGACAGCAAGTCTCAGTTTGATTTCTGCTCTAGATTCCTCATAGTACAGAATAAACACAGGCAGCATATTTAAAAATTCTCATGCTAAAGTTGGGAGATAACAAAAGAAAACCAAAACAGCATGAAGTTAGCCATTCTCATTGGCAAGATGCAGTGTTCTCTCTCTAGGCTCAAAAGTTCATGATCCTCAGGACAAAGCACTTCCTACCATCTATTTTGTTTCTCTATGTCTTGGAGGGCATGTTTAACCATTCCTATCTGAATGTGTCTTCTTGTGGTTTTGAAGTTCTTCCCAGTTATTCACTCAACAAACATTCCTTGAGTGCTAATTCTGGATCAGGCTCTATCTAAAGATTGGCACACAAAAATACCTACAACACTCTCCTTCCCCTCACATATCTCCTAATCTTGTATCAGCAGGCACCTAAACAGAATACTCCAAAATACTGTGGTATATATTGTGAAAGAAATAGGCACAGGTAAAGTCTCCATCTTCCTTTAAGGTTACATAATATTCCACGGTGTACATACACCACAATTTATCAATCCATTCGTGGGTCGATGGGCACTTGGCCTTTTTCCATGACTTAGCAATTATGAATTGGGCTGCAATAAACATTCTGATACATATATCTTTGTTATAATGTGATTTTCAGTCTTCTGGATTATACCCAGTAGAGGAATTATGGAATCGAATGGCAGTTCCATTTTTAGATCTCTAAGTATTCTCCAGGATGGGCAGAGGGAGAGTAATTGATGGGTCCACACTTACGGTGCATCTTAGAAGGGCACGGGTGAAACTTACTAAATGTAGAATATTAATGTCTGTACACAATAACTAAGAAAATGCCATGAAAGCTATGTCAACCAGTTCGATGAAAATATTTCAAATTGTATATAAACCCAGCACATTGTACCCCATGATTGCATTTATGTACACAACCATGATTTAATAAAAAAAAAAAAAAAGAAAGAAAGAAAGAAAGAAATAGGCACAGGATGCCATGGGAGGAGGACAGGTAACAGGAACCTCGTATACCCTGAGATGAGAGTGGGGGAGCATGGAACAGAAACCCTGGAGGAAGTATTGGCTGAGCTCATTCTTAAAGAGTCACTGAAAAATCACCTGGGGTATGTTTAAGAAGGGAAGAAAATTGGATTTGAGGCAATAGGGACAGCATAAACAAAAGTATGAAGGCCCCAAACAGCAAAATATGTGCAGGTAATAATAAATAGTCCATTGTTGCTTGAGAGGAAAAGGGACCATTAGAAGGACAGCAGGAGGCACTGGGGTGAATCATGAGACACCTAGAAAACCATGGAAAGGAGTTTGAACTCTGTCTCCTGGACAGGGAAGAATCATTGAGCACTTATAAGTAATAGCATGATGGGACCAGACTTGTTATTTAGAGAAGCGAATCTATATGCTATTTTGGATGCCTTTGCTGTGGTCTAGATGTTTGTGTCCCCCCAAATCTCATAGGCTGAAACCTAATCCCCAATGTGAATTGTGTTAAGAGGTGAGGTTATTAGGAGGTGATTAGGTCATGAGGGCTCTGCTCTCATAAATGAGGTTAGTATAAAACAAACTTCTTAGTATAAAAGAGGTTTTTTAGTTTAGTTTAGTTTTGTTTTGTTTTTTGAGACAGTCTCACTATGTCGTCCTTGGTAGAGTGTTGTGACGTCACAGCTCACAGCAACCGCCAACTCTTGGGCTTAAGTGATTCTCTTGCCTCAGCCTCCCGAGTAGCTGGGACTACAGGTGACCACCACAATGCCTGGCTATTTTTTGTTACAATTGTCATTGTTGTTTTAGCTGGCCCAGGCTCGGTTTGAAACTGCCAACTTCAGTAAATGTGGCTGGCGCTGTAACCACTGTGCTACGGGCACCGAGCCTACAAAAGAGGTTTGAGGAAGTCCGTTGGTCCCTTCTACCATGTGAGGGCACATAGAAGCCACCATCTGTGAGGAACAGGCCCTTATCAGACGCCAAATTTGCTGGTGCCATGATCTGAAGACTTCTCAGCCTCCAGATTTGTGAGCAACAAATTTCTGTTATTTATAAATTAGCCAGTCTAAAATATTTGGTTACAGCAGCATGAATGGACTAATATAGAATTTCTCTAAGAAACTGGCCCATAATTTTCATCATATCTAAAAGGTAACCATGATCTCCCAAATTGTGAACCTTGGTATGGGCAATAATTCTAAATATGACAATGTAGCAGAACTATCTTGTCATATTTTAAAACATTCAGATGATATAATTAATGCACCCTATGCTTATTGGATCAGACTGAGGATGTGGGCTTAGAAGACTACGTATTTTTCAGACCTCCTTTGTTGGTGCTCATAGGTGTACAAGTTCAAAAGCATAGTCAGGACCAAGAAGGTTAGATCTTCACTCTCACATACCCAGGATTCATCCTCATGGCTTCCACTTCCTATCCCTTTTCATTTACTCATGTCATAAATGATTACATTCCACAAATGAGAGCTTCACTTCACATAAGAATGTGGCTTTACTTTTAAAGATTACAAGAAGATAAATAAGTAAGTAAGGTAGCCACACTTTTTATGTAAGATCCATGGCCCACCTTTAGTAATGTAGCTGATTCTCTTTGCTGACATGTGACCCATGCTAACTCAAAAAGGTGACTAGCTTTTGGGTCGTCATCTGGGGAGTAATTTTGCAGCGTTCATGCAGAATGCCTAAGGTGTTCGGCTAAATAACATGAGGACAGTTGTTTCTGCAATTAAAGATTCAGTGACATACTGCAGGGTTGTCGCATTTAAGCAGTTCGAGGCTTTATTTTTATAGACACTACAAGTTGATGGGTGAGGGAAAAAGGAGGCCTCAAAATAAAGCATTTAGACAATGTTATGCAAAAAATAGCTAAAGGAATTTGTTCCTGCCAATATCTAGAAGCTATAAATAAGGAGTTAGGAAGGGAAAAGGAATAAACTAACATGAAATGCTTCTGAGATATGCTTGGCTTAGAGAGATTTCTTTCTTCAAAAAAGTTGAAAACAGATTGGCCATAAATACGAAATTCAGTGAAAAATCTGGATGTTCTCTTTCTTACCTAAGGAAGAGGGTGGAATATCATACCCATTTATTGGAAAAAATTAAGTCACATTACAGCCATTCATAGATGCTCTAAGTCACAGCTACATCAAGGACTCAGGATCATGAAGAAAAACAAAACAATTAGCTGTCCCATACAGATCATTTTTTACACTTGTCAAAATGCAAAATGCAAAAACCACTCCTTCCCACCTCCCTTCCCCCATCTTCAGAAGCGGTTTTATATATCATGGCCATGCAGGCAATCATTTCTAACAAGTGATTCTGAGGCATGAATTGTATTCTTGATAATGTAAACATACTGAGTTGATCCTTTGACTTACGATGACTTAGATTTAGAGGTGGCTTCATTTTTCCTAATGTGCACCCTTATGCCCAGGACTTCGATCTCTTTTGAGAACCACAGGTAACTGATAATTTTTTATTAACCTTGGGCACTCCCACACGATTGGAGAGCCGAAAGTAACAGAAGGCTTGGTGGGATTCGGCTTGCTATATTTAGTGGAAATATATAAACTGGAGGATAAAATGTTCTTACAAAATCCAAATCCAATATTTGGAAAGACTGCTTTAAAAATGTGACTGTCTTATTTAGTTAAAGCTAAGTTCTTTCTGCGGTTAACTTTCTACGATTTTAAGGATTTAAAAGAGCATTTCTTACCCTGGTACCCATAGAATCAGAGGAGTCCATGGATAACCTTCAAGGAGTCCATGAAATGATCCTTTGATATGCCAAATATTGTGCTTGTGTGAGTATATGTATCCTTGGGCCAGAAGTCATAACTTTGGATTTCAAAGGATTCTGAGACCAAATAAACTTGAAAACCAATTGGTTTAGAATCCCATGGTAGCAAAAGCCTATATTTTTAAATTCTGGAAGTGTCACTATGGGTATACCCACTTTACTTTTAGGAAATGTTCTGTTTTGTCTCCTCATTGGCTAATATGTGGTGTCTTCATTAACCAGGGTTGGAATCTTTTCTCATTTCAATTATTTTTGAAACTGTATTACTTTTATTTTTTGTGAATTTGCTTATTCCTAACATTTTAAATTGAAGCATAAATAGCATATAATAAAATGCATCAAGGCTAAATATATAATTCCTTGGATTTTGATATTCATGCATTCTGTTGCAAGCACCTCACAAATCAAGGTACAGAAGTTTTACATTACTTAGGCAGTTCTCTTATACTGATTTTCAGTTATTTCTCATCTCTACCCTAATGTGGAGACAGCCACTATTCTTATTTTTATCATTATAAATTAATTTTTTTCTATTTCAAAACCTCATAAAATATTTTAATGGCATTATTTGATGAACACAAACTTTTCCATCAAAATTAGTTTAGTTTTTAAAATTTATTATTATTATTATTTTTAGAGACAGAGTTTCACTTTGTTGCCCTCGGTAGAGTGCCGTGGCGTCACAGCTCACAACAACCTCCAGCTCTTGGGCTTAGGCGATTCTCTTGCTTCAGCCTCCCAAGTAGCTGGGACTACAGACATCTGCCACAATGCCAGGCTATTTTTTTGTTGCAGTTTGGCCAGGGCCAGGTTCAAACCTGCCACCCTTGGTATATGGGGCCGGAGCCCTACTCACTGAGCCACAGGTGCTGCCCATTAGTTTTATTTTTAGTATTTTTATTTTCATTCCTTTATTTCAATTTTTAATCCCTTTATGATTAAATTTGTTTGTTGGGGGTGGTATGTATCTCTGTGTGTGTGTTTTCATCCTAAGAAATGTTTTCTTCTTGCAAGATCAGGAAGATGGTTTCCAACCTTTTCCTAAATACCACTGATTTTGATATGTTTACCTAGTATAGCAAGACCTTCATATATTTCCTTATTTCTATTAGTTTCGTTGATTCTTGGGGGTTTCTAAATACTTCTAGGTAGAATTAAAACAATTTTCCTTCTTCTTTTCCATCTTTATGACTTTAATTATTTGTTACTTGTATTATTGCACTGGCTGGGATCCTAGTACAATGTTGAATTAGTGAAAGTGGACTCTAACTATTTTTTGATTTTAGAAGAGAAGTACTCAATGGTTTACCATTGCAGATAATGTTAACTACAGAGTTTTCATTGATAACTTTTTTTTTTCTTATTGTTGGGGATTCATTGAAGGCACAAAGAACCAGATTACAAAGATAGCATTTGTTAAGTAAAATCCCTCTTATCATTGATATCTTTTTTTTTTTTGTTTGTTTGTTTTGCAGTTTTTGGCTGGGGCTGGGTTTGAACCCACTACCTCCAGCATATGAGGCCGGTGCCCTACTCCTTTGAGCCACAGGCACCGCCCCATTGATATCTTTAATCAGGTTGAGGACGTCTCCTGTTTCTCTTTTACTGAGGATTTTTATCACAAATTGTTATGAATTTTGTTAATACTTTTCTGTATCTATCTATTGAGATGTTTTTATCTTTGTTAATAGTGTAACATTGGCTTTCCAGTGTCAAATCAACCTTGCATCCCTGGGAACAACTCTGTATAGTAATGATGGTTGGTTTATGCTTGGCTGCATTCAACTTGGTAAGATGTTTAAAGGGTTTTGTGTCTGTTTCATGAGAGATATCAGTATGTAATTTTCTTTTCTTGTCATATCTTTGTTGGATTTTGTTTATTAGCTTTATGCTGATATGCTAACTGCATAAAATATACTAGAAAATGTTCCCTCACTTTCTATTTTCTGGAAGAGTTTATGTAACACTGATATTATTTCATTCTTAAACATTTGACATAAATCATTGATAAAGCTTATTGTGTCTTGACTTCTTTTCTTTTCTTTTTTTTTCTTTTTGAGACAGAATCTCACTTTGTCACCCCCAGTAGAGTGCGATGGCATCATAGCTCACAGCAATCTCAGACTCTTGGGCTTAAGCCATTCTCTTGCCTCAGCTTCCCATTCTTTCTTTCTTTCTTTCTTTCTTTTTTTTTAAGAAAAAGGTCTTTGTTATAAATTCAAACTCTTTTTTAAAAAGTATTTATTTTTATTATTTTTTTATTTTTTTGAGAAGAGTCTCACTATGTTGCCCTCAGTAGAGTGCTGTGGTGTCGCAATTCACAGCAACTCTTAGGCTTAAGTGATTCTCTTGCCTCAGGCCCCAAGTAGCTGGGACTACAGGTGCCCTCCACAATGCCTGGCTACTTTTTTGTTGCAATTGTCATTGTTTGGCAGGCCCTGGCCAGGTACAAACTGCCAGCTGCTGACTACAGGCACTGAGCCATAAATTCAAACTCTTAATAGGTTTAGGACATTCCATTTTCCTGTTTATTTTCTGTGTTGGTTTTGGTAAATTGTATTTTGCAAGAAGTTTTTCCACTTCATCTAATTCATCAAATTTAATGGCATAACTATTTTAGTCTTTTAATATCGGGGAATTTGAGGTAGTATTCTCTTTTTTGTTCCTCATATTGGTAATTTGTTTAGTTAAAGTATGTTGGAGATAAAATTTTTTGGTTATTGTCTATTTGCAAATATTCCTTCCATACTTTCAAAGAATATTTTCATAGGGTATTCTTTATCTTTGGTTTTTAATACTTTGGCTGTTTTGTACCTAGGTATATTTTTCTTTGTATTTATTGGGCTGGAAGTTCATTGAGTTTCTTGGATTGTAGATTGATCTCTTTCATCCATTTCTGAAAACCTTCCATCCATTTTTTAAAAGTTCTCAGCTATTAATCTCATCAAATATTTTTGTCTCCCACTTTATCCTCTTCTTCTGGGACTCTAATTACTTATATATGAAATTGTTGGATATTATCCTGCTTTTATAGAAGCTATGCTCATTTAAAATATTTTTTTCTTTCTGTACTTCAGATCAGCTAATTTTTGTTGACATATCTTTAAGTCCACTGATTCTTTATTCCACTATGTTCATGCTGTTGTTAAACCTACCAAATTCTTTATTTCTTATATTTTAATTTTTAGTTCTAGAATTCCCATTTGATTCTTTTCTATAGTTTTCATGTTTCTGCTGAAATTTCATAGCTTTTCAAAACGGTTCTGCACCTTTCTCACTAAAGTATTTCACATATTTATTATAATTATCTTAAAGTCCTTGTCTGCTAATTCTAATAATTGGGTTATATAGATCTCCATTAACCTATTTATCATAGATATGTATTTCCTTTTTTTGCACGTTTTTAATGTACACTAGACAGTATGCATAAGATAATAGTCAGGACTGATGTACTGCTGTCCTCAGAAAATATCTCACCTCTTCTGTTAGGCAGCTGGTGTGAGGTGCAAATCAATCTGATCTATGGTTGAGCAGGATCTGGGACTCATTAAAGATGTAGTTAGATTCTGTATACCACTTATTTCAAATATTTGCAGATGGGATTTTGATCAGTGAAGTTTGGATCTGAGCACTAATATCACCACACCCTGAAAATCTTTCTATAACTTATACCCCAACTTCCCGCATTCCAACTGCCATGAGAATCCTCTATCCTTTAGGGCTCACCAATTAGTTTTTAAAGAACTGAGAAATCCCCAGCCTTCAAAGAGATGCTGTATTGCCCTTCATGACAGTCCTGGGCACTTCAGGGCATCCAGCTCAGCAATCCTTCCCTGCGCCCAGCTTGCAGTAATTCACTGCCTTGCATTTGATGAAGGTCCTAAGAACCTGTCCACCTTCATGCCCTGCTCCCAAGCTTTGGGGAGCTGCTGACTTGTTGAAAGTCCTATAAACCTCAGGGGTACTTTTTAACTCTCCCATCCTGCCTCAGCCTTTGGATGGCCAATGCCATGTATTCAGTGGAGGGTCAGTGCTCCCAAGCGGGGTCTTTTTTTGTGCTTCAGGGGGAGTTTTCTCAGCTTTCCTGCTGTTTTCTTGCCCTTTAGTGGGTCTCTGCCTTGCATTGCTACGGTCCTCTGCGTTTTGCCATGAAAGGGACCTCAATCATTGGTGGAACACTCTGTTCCACTCAGTGAAGATTCAAGCCAGAGCCTATTTAGCAATTTTATCTCAGCATTATTTTCTCTTACTTTTAACTCTGTGGCAAGTGATCTGGGGGGTAACCACGAATAAATATTCTCATTTCTCTCAGTTCTGCTGTCCTGCATCCAGCATTCAGTGTCCTGCTGCATACACTTGGTGAAGAATTAGCAGCTGGGTAAAGATCAACATTTGACTGAGTCACCTTGGAATTTCAATTCTCATGCCAACCCACTCATGGCTACCAAAAGTTTATTTAGAAGTTCACCTGGTTTCTCCTCGCTCCACAATTTGATTGGCATAACATCCTGGAGTCACTAGGGATGAAGGCAGTCGTGGGATATGATACACTTCTCCGAGAAATGTATTTGTCTTCCTAAGATTGACTTCATTTAAGTTTCTTTGCCTTTCCTACTGCCTGCTAGGCTTTAAGTGACCACAATAATTTTAGCCTATTCGATTTGAACTCATTGTACTCATTAAAAAGGTGAGAGTGATGAACTTCTGCAACTTTCTCTATCTTGACCAGAGATGGAAGCAATTCTTCAGTTTTAGAATACTTCAAAGACAGATCTTTCATAAAGATTTTGGGGAAAACATGCTTTCCACTATCCTCTGCATGCTTTCTCTGCTAAGTGCTGTTGAATCAGAAGTGACCCACAATTCAGTATTTTGCTCTGAAATTTTGGCATCGGAAGGAAGGAAAATGGGATTAAAGGGCACTATTATTACTATCACTACTTAGATTTTGCCGGTTAGCCCAACAGTCATCCTGAGCCATCTTTGTATTACAATGATGTTTTTCACAGAGATCTAGGCTATCATTTTTCTGCTAGACACTTTTAATGGAGAATGTGCATTATGTTCTTTTGTAAGAAAAGGGTGCCCTTTCCATCCTTTTCTGCTAGTTAAATTCCTACTTACTTCTTAAGGTCTCACTTCAATGCATTTCTTCTACGGGGTCTCCCCAACACTTTTTCCAGCCTTGCTACACTGTCAGTGTAATCATTACCACTTTCTGTTATGCATGAAATGAATGCTAGGGAGAAGATGGTACCTCCTCCTTAAAAGTGCCAATGGATGATCTAGAATTGGGTCTCAGTGACTTGTCAGGTCACATACTTCCCTGGAATCATCATGAAGGGTGGGGAGAGCAGTCCGCATCCATTAAGTCATAGAACCTAGGAGAGAAAGAGGAATGGGTTCCCCTAAGAAAAAATAGTCTACTCTTGGTAGAGAAGAACTAGCTGCCAAGGAGGAAGCTATTTGAAAAGTTTTAATTAAAACTTAACTGATATGGATATTACCAGAAGAAAGAGGAAAAATGCTTTAGAGAAATGTTTGGTTTTTTTGTCTATTTCAACCTAAAAATAAGAAATGAGAAGCATGGTTCCTGGGAAAAAATTTCTGAAATCCACTAACAGGGCTAATACTGGTAAATTAGATGCAGTAGGGATAGGATACCTAACTTTTTTTTTAACCACTGAAGACCACCACCCTTGTTAATTTTGTCTTTCTAACTATGACTTATTTGAAACATTTTGGGTACCCAACTGCTATTGTCATGATATTTTCTACATGGCCTCTAAAATAATTCAAGCCATTGACACTTAGCAATTACTGCTCACCATTATTTTCCCTTCAGTTGACCTAGTGACCAACCAAAAATAAATATTCTCATTTCCTTATCCAAATTCTACATATCCTTTTATTGAGAAAGTTTAAATTTTCTTATAGTAGACTTTATAATATATTAAAATATATTGTGAATATGCAGAAAAAAACCTGTAAAATATTTATAATATTTGGCCTGCCAATTTTTTGCCTATGATTTATTCTAAAGTAGTGGTCATGACAGTGAACAAAGATTTATCTTTGGAAATATTTACTACAGCATTGATCACATTAATCAAAAGTAGATTAATTACTTATCACATAATTGTTAAGAAATTGAAAAAATACCTAAATTTCCAACAGCTAGGAGTTGGGTAAAAATTTATGGAATATAAGAAAGAGCCATACAGGCTCAGCGTCTGTGGCTCAACAGGATAAGGTGCCAGCCACGTACACCTGAGCTGGCGGGTTCAAATCCAGCCCGGGCCACCAAACAACAATGACGGCTGCAACCATAAAAATAACTGGGCATTGTGGCGGGCACCTATAGTCCCAGCTACTTGGAAGGTGGAGGCAGGAGAATCGCTTGAGCCCAGGAATTGGAGGTTGCTGTGAGCTGTGATGCCACAGCACAGCACTCTATCCAGGGTGACAGCTTGAGGTTCTGTCTCAAAAAATATAAATAAATAAATAAATAAACAGTAATTTTCCTAAAAAAAAAAAAAAGAAAGAGCCATACAATGAAGTATTATACAGTCATTAAAATTTGATTGGATAAGATGATTTAATAATATGGAAATATGTTCCCAATATGTTATATTTTTAAAAAACATGTCATGAAAGAATATGTACATATGGATCTTTGGGGAACAATTAAAATAACCTCCAACTTCCCTCTTACCTCCAACTTCCCTCTTCATAGCTTAACCTTTTTCTACTCTAAGAAGGAATGATCTGAGCCAATCTGATTAAAGACACATTTTAGGCCTATTTTACACTAGAGTTGGCTAACAAAACCAGGTTATTTGCAGTTCAGTTTGGAAAAGAAATTTAAACTTGGCAAATGATTTACATATTGACAGGAACATGTTTTCTTCCTTTATAAAATTTAAGCCACTACTACAAAGAATAATAATAATTGTTACCCAGACTTCATTTAGTCCTGGGTTACCTCAATATGTTCCATTAAAGGAGAATAAAAAGTATACCATCCCTCAAATTAATCCAGCCAGGCAAAATAAAAATGTGACTTAGCATAACTTTTGCTGATGGATTGTCCAATCCTGAATGCTATGATAATTTCATATTAATAGGCATTAAGACATGATGATAATTGAAAACCAGAGGTGCCCGTGACATTACCAAGACCACAGCTATTGCTCACTATTAAGATTCTAAACTTTAAACTAAGAATGTTTCCTCTTTAACAAGTTAAGGGAAAGATTCTTAAAATAAATCCTTATGGCAAAATAGTAACTACTAATAATAGGTACAAATTACATACTGCTTGTACCAGGTGCTACTTTAAGAACTTTATATGAACTCATTTAATCTCTGTGAGAACCCTATCTGGTATAGATTACTACTTACCTGAAGAAACAGAGGCAAAGACAAGAAAGGTCCAGTAACTGTAAGGTCACAAAAGTACCAAAAGAAAGAGTCAAGATTTGAACTCAGGTGGATGGCTCCAAAGACTATGATTTTAACCTGTATACTTGGGGCAATTGATCTGTGTCAGCTCAAAAACCAATAAGAACCTTGAATCTACTGCAGTTGGTAAGGTAAACATGTCCAGTAAGTCTAAAGCATATGTAAGCCTAGAACAGTAGGCAACATAGTCTATTTCTTCCCCAAATATTTTGGGTTCCTACAAACCAGAACACCTACACAAAGTCAGGGGAGGCCAATGCAGAATGACTCAGGGGGTCTACAAATAACTTCTAGTTTTTGCTTCTCATGAGTGGACTTGAAGGAAATGCTGTAAGGCAACACCATCTGCAGTTTAGGTTTGCTCAAGGTCTTTCTGTTTGCTATAGCATTTACTGAAACATCTGTGATGTAGGTTGGGACCAAATTTAAAAGTTACTTCTCCAAGTAGCCTTCTCATTTATCCTCCAAGTTGGGAATGAGTCTATCATTAGTCACAAGCATGGGGCCAGATTTTACAAGCAGCATTGGCACAACAGCATTTTAGTTTGGAACCTGAGCCTTGGCTCGCTTGCTGAGCCTACTCTGGTGATGTGCTTTGGTGTTGCCTTGTCCAACCTCACCATCGCTTCTGCCTTGCACCGTGCTCATTAGGAAGCAGCTATTTAGAAACCCTTGTGTCAATAATGATTTTGAAGTCACCATTTTACAGATGGACAAATTGAAATACAGAACACAAAACTTAATTGATGTCATCACACAAACCAATACTCCCAAATACAACTTGGCATCTGCTCCCATGCAGAGATGGGAAATTGGTGACTTCTGTACTTTCTGTTAAGATGTCTGAAGAAAGAGGGCAGAAGAAAGGTCACAGAGAAAGGGAGGGGATACCGCTTGGAATAGAATGGGATAGGGAAGAAGGAAGGAAAGGCGGAAGGAGCAAAGGGAGAAAGAGGTTCATTACTGTCGGGAAACCTGACTACGGTGGCCCTGAATCATGGAGAAGCATCACACCTGGAGCCATTTATAAATTCTTCTAAGAAATGCTAGTCTAATATATTCCATGCCGGCCAGTCATTGATGAGTTCTCCACAGTAGTTGAAACCAAGGGGGTAATGGCCACAGCTGTCGGCTCCAGATGCTCTGGGGCCGGGCCCTGCCACTTTTGTCCCAGGGTCTGTGTGGAGGAACGCAGTGAACTGGGCACATCACCACCATTTACCCTGGCTTGCTTCCAACGGGACCAGCTGCATCTGGCCTGGAAGATGGTTGTTGTTGGCGGCCCGTCTCCCCCACGAGGTTGGGTGCTGGGCGGCAGCCAGGCTGCATGAGGTGCACCTCCATTCACCCAGCATGCTCGGCCCAACCTCATCTGCCTGTCTCCCCCGGAATGCCCACGGAAGCTTGGTTTTCCAATGTGTCGAATCCTCCCGAAAACTGGCATCTTTCTGTAGTCAACAGAAAGGATGGAATGAAAGCCACGCAGATGAAAAGTAATGTCATTTATTAATAATTTCTTTTTCTTTTCTTCTATAAATTGGAAGGAAAAATTCTTTGGTGACACTCTCTATAAAACAATCTATCTTGGATGGCAAAACCCAGACATAAAATTACACAGGTCAGTGAAGTAAATCAAGATCTATGGCTTTGTATTTTCTCACACGCTCTCTCACACACGTACTTGAGGGCTTAATTACGCTAAGTCATTAATAGTCTGTGACAAATGGGGAAAACACTTCAGAAAAAGACCTGTGGTGACACTACAAAAACATTGGCAACATATTAGAAAACTCTGTCCCAAATGTACATCGTATACAAAATAAGGTATACTTTTTTGTTTTTGCTTTACAATTTGCCACCTAAAATAATTCCAGTTTTTGATGTCTTTCTTTCTACCTCTCAACATATCCTATACATATTTTTTTCTCTCTAAATAAGTACACAAGGTTCATTACACGGTAACTAGGGCATTTGCATGGCCCTAAATTTCAGTAAGAATTCCAACCAAAAGGAAAGGGATGTATATCTGTAGGAGAATAGAAAACTATTGCAGAAATCAAGTGGCCAGAGGCCTAAAAGGCAAATGATCACAAAAGCAGGAGTGACTGGAAGGCTAACTTGACTTGGTTTTAAACAAGGGTGAGACCAGGCTGTTTGAAGGGCTTGGCTTTCTCAATGGTTGGCTTCCCCGTCTACTTTTGTGGGCCATGGAAGTTCCACTTTGGGGCAGCTCATCTTGGCTCCTGATATGGACTATATCGGAATTCTAGACTAGCAACAACGATAGTCCTGCCTAAGGAAAATCATGGAAACAAAAGCCTTTGATTTTTGGAAAGGGCAATAATAGGAAAGATGGTTTTCGGAGTCATCTTCCCTACTGCAATTATGGTGTAAAAAGCAGCTTTTCTGGACAACTGAATTGATGGGAGAGACTATTTTCTTAGGGTACTTGCTCCTTTTTTGTTTTTGCCTTTACTAGACTTAAATTAAAGGAATAATCTACATGCTAAAGTCCTGACACTGAGCATGACAAGTTTAACACTGTCTCCTATTAATGCTTATTCACTGAGAACTCAAAACAACTTTGTGCCCATCAAGCATTCTTGAGAAACTGAGGCTGGCAGTGAAAGGACTGTCTTGGTTCAATGTGGCCAAGAACGATGAAAAGCATCTGAAAGGTTCTTGTCCCAGAGTTGCTGTAAAGGGAAACTAGGTAAATGAATTCAGCAACTGGGATCCTGGGTCACTGGCTGAATGTTGATTATATTAACAATTAGACGGCATGGACAATTTTATTTGAAAGTCCATAAAAATAAAATTGGCACTTTAAAAAAAAATTGGAGCTCTCAAGAGACCCAAAGGAGCAGGAGATACTTCCAGGTCTGGGGTTTGCCTTGGCTTTTTGCATCCGTAATTCACCCTCTTACAGCCAGATTCTCATTGGGATTCCAACCTGGTGAGGCTGCCTTCTCCCTGCTCTCACCCTTGAAGTGGGTTTGCTTAAATTTTCACTGGGTGTTAAATCAGGTGTCCTGTTCTTAATTATTTGGGTTTTTAAGAACAGCATATAGCTATATTCACATTCATTCATCTCACCCCTGATTAAAGTTCAGTAACCTTTATGAAAGGCCACTGGTGTAATATTCCTTCAAGTCACCAGGTATCTGAGAACCACCAAAAACAAAGGCTAACATAGCCTACTGTAATGAAAAGCAAAAATCATTCCAAAAGGGAAATTGAAGGAAGCAACCAGAATTGATCCTTCTTTGAGCACCATTTGTAACAAGAAGAAATTAAACTATAATGCACATGAGATTCCAGTTACAAGATGTCCCTTTTATCTGAAGCATCCTATCTGGAAAGCGTGCTGATATGCCCCAGGTAGGCCCACCTAGCTATGTTATCTTCTTTGATATGATTAGCAATTATTTCATGGATTTTTCTCCACAGCCTCAATTTTGATCCACTTTGCTAGCTTCATCAAAGGTGCTATGTATAACGCACATGTAAGTTTTGAAATCTGTCTCTTCATCTAAATACATAGCCAGATTTAAGTGAAAATTATTTTTAAGATCATGTGCCTTAATGTGGAGCTGGGAAGAAGTATTGTGTGGAAATTACAAGTGGCTGCATCCTCTATGGAGTTCTGCATGTGATTCATTATATTGTTGGCACTACACAACCTGCCCTTGGCTTCTTACCAGCTCAGCACATGTTGACCCATTGAAGGACTCCTGGTTATCATTCAGGATGGCTGAGAGATAACTCCTGACATCCTGTAGAGATAGCTACAATTTATCAACTTGCAATGCAATACAACTCTTTCTTAAGTGAATTGAAATTACATCTTATTGTCGGGGCCTCATTGATTTGCTATACATCGTTCAATTCCCAGTGGCATATTCCAAATGAGAATAGAACACGCCAGCCAGCATGCCAAACAGATTTACTCAGAGAATGACATAAAATGAAACTGTGGAGAATTAAAGTAGGTGTCAGATCCTGTTCTTACTTATAATTACCATCTTTTTTTCACACAACACCCGTTGTTTGTGGAATATATGTGCCCTATGATTTTGGGGACAGGTTAAGTCTGCCAAAGCCAGTCCCCAAATCCACTCATGTGACTGACTTGTACAATTAGGGACATTACGTTGCAAGCCAAGATGACAATGTTAAGTTTCAAGTTGGCTTGAGGGTTTGTTGAGCAAAATATTGCATTTATTTTTTGTAAAGAGGAAAGATGCAAAAATTATTTGCCAATCCTGAAAAAGTCAGTTTAAATACAAATTTGTACAATTTGTAAGGGCCAAATGAATGTGGATTAATTGCTAACCCTTTAACTTGAACAGAACTGCAGCTGAAATGGCACGAAGCCCATGAGACTGGGGATTTTATAGAAAGATGACCAAGTGTAAGTACCATGGACATAAGAATTATTTTTCAACAAGTCCATAAGAGATAATCACAGCTACTTAGGGGAAATGTCACATGAGTGAGAGTGAGAATGGGTCAAATTGGCTGAGAGGAGTATTTAGGGAGCTATTTTGTGTCACAAGGCTGCAGAGAAAAGCCCTTCTTACTGAACTAACTCCCCTATGCACCACTCAACAAGGCATCTGGATATGTGGGCTTTGGTCCTTGCTCTGCTGCTAGGTAGCCTGTTGAGTTACCTTTTTCAACCTCTGAGAAGGCTTTGACTGCCATTTACCTTGCCCTCCCTATGCTATTGTTGTAAGTGCTCTTTCTCTCCCAGATGGCTACAAAGAAAGGAAGAGTTCAAGTCCACTGTACTTATGGTTTCTTCAGGTCTAAACCAACCACTTCAAGTTATCAGAACATAATTTTGTCATGGACTTTTCCTCTAAAACAAAACTGGAGGTAAACGGAAACAAAACAAAACAAAAAAACCAAAACCCCAGAGATTAAAAAAAAGTACAGAATGTATGAGAGTTTAGAGAAAAAAAAAAATCAAACCCTAAAGTGCTTATTAATTATTCTGCATAATAAGTGGTAAGATGCAATAATGTCTTTTTCTTCCCTGTTCTCTCTTGCCTCTTCCAAGTGGAGAAAAGCATTTAATACCAGAGTTTTTATCTTTTATAACAGAGTTAAGGGATTTGGTTTTTCTCAGTTTGTTCGTGTAGTTTCACAATAATCGTAAGCTCAAGATAGCATTTGCAGGGATAGAAATGTTCTTTTTAACAAGAAGCACAACTAAACCTCTCCACAGATTTAAAAATTAAAATGAAATAAAACAGCACTCACATTTGTTTCTGATTATTTGGTTTGCCAGATTCTCGCTCAAAACAATGTTTGACCCAAAATGGTCCCAGGGTCCCAGGGGCGAGGCACACCCACAGTTATTTCACAGCAATCCTCTTATTCAGTGGTGTGAGTTTATACATCATTCCTTCTTTCTCAACAGGGAAGCTTCGAAAACTTGAGGTTTTCACAATGTTAAAGAGCTCATCTCGTAAATATTCTGTTCTTTCCAAGATACTCATTATTCCTTGGCGTCTAATGCAAAACCTTTCCCCAGCGCTAAGCAGAGTTATGTCAATGGTTGAATCTGTAATGTAGCCCACACCCTCCACGAGCACTGGGTTACTATTGTGGGTCTATATTTCCATCTCACTAACATGCTGGTCGGAGATGAGGAGTTGTTTTTTTCTTTTTGGTGCAAACTGAAAATTTCTTAGTTATAGCCGTGTTGTCTTGGTATTAACTACCTCCCACCTACCCCCAACAAAAAACAATTATCATACGTATCTACCTCAAACGTCAAGTTTTCAGTTACAACTGCCTACCTGACGTCGTTAATACTTTCTGTCATGCAGCAACATTTTAGAGATCAAAGTTCAAGGGGATCTGAAAATTCAAAGTGGAGAACAATTTGCACTGGCAAAGCTGAACAATGAACTTGTCTTTCCTCGGGCTCAGTTCTTTCTTGACTCTAGTCAGAGTGACTTACTGTGTTTTCTATGAAGTCTGAGCATTTGTCACTGCGGGAAACCCTGCCTATGGCCAGTGTCTGTGGGAAGAGGAGCAGCAGCTTTGAAATAGTCACGACCAACACAATTTTGATTAAAGAAAGAACTCTGGTTTTTAATAGTTTTGATCATTAAAAAAGTTTAAACCTGCATAGCAATCATTTCAAAAATAATTATTTAATGTTCCATAATTAAACTGTACACAACCTAGTCTTGGGACACAGAAGCCAGTGAGGTGAGTCTGGAGCAGTCCGGTGCAGTCCCTGCAGCCAGGAGTCGGGTTCTCATTGGCCTGTTCTTTGTTGTTTTTTTTTTTTTTAAATCATTCAGTTCATCGAAGTTTATTTGGATACTTGGCACGGTCTGGCTCTGCTGATGAGCGGATCTGCACTGGGAAGAGAGCGCAGCCTGACCCCCGTCCTTTGTCTTGCTTCCCTCCCCCACGCGGCCAGATTCCTCAAAGTCTTTCAATGTCTCGGTATTTCTTCCTCAGAATCGAGACCTGGTCTTTAAAGAGGACAGGGTCAAGCCTCATCTGAGAGTGGATCAGCGGCATGTAGCCAAACCAGCTGGCAAACGTATTCATGCAGCTCTGTCGCTGGGCAAAGTGGTCGGGGTCGGCCCAGCGGGAAGCCCGAGAAGTCTAGGGGAAAAAGAGAAAAACAAGGAAGACCATGGATGAGGGAGGTGTGGGTAGAGAGGGGGACATTGTGGAAAACGGAGTCAGGCGAATGGCCAGCAGCAGAGCTTGGGAGCCGGCCTGGCCTCTAAGTCTCTTCATCCTATGCCTAGGAAAATGCAAGAGCTGATCCCGGGTTCAGCCTTGCCTGAAGGTTTTCCCGAAGAATGCCAAGTTCCTCAAAGAGCCATGTTGACTGATCCTCTGAAATTTCTGGATTATCAAATTCTCTGATCTGTCAGTGACTTAACCATGGAACCTCAACTACCAAGGCCACTCAATATAAAACTGCTTTTTGCATTTGGGACCAAATACTATGCCCAATAGTGTAGTTATTGTTTCAAAGATAGTTGTCTAAACCCTTCTTGCTTTACTGAGTTGGTCTGGAGATATCAACAGTCAACTCTCAGAGGTCTGTATATTTCTAACTACCCATCTCTTCCTCTCATCTACTACTGCTCTATTTTTATAAAGGTTCCATTGAATCCTTTGTTAAAAAGTCACATGCGCAGTGGAAGAACAAAATAGCACCTTTTACACTTCGTTCAAGGCTAGTGTCATGCAGCATCTAAAAATTGGCCTTCCCTTCTATAAATTTTCTTACTTATATGACTCCATAAAGAATAAGAGTGATTCAGTGGTACAGTCTGTTAAGACTGACTATATATATATAAACTATAAATGCTCAAAATGCTGCTTTTCCTTTAACTTGAGAATTATTGTACTTCCTCTTCACTAAAATGCCCAAAGATTACTTTTAAAAGTGCAATCAGCCCTGTAAAGAGTCACTGCTCACACAGAACAGAAAAAAGATTAATTCTGGATAAGTAGAAAAGATGGGTACCATCTTTTCAGTTCTCTGCGTTGCCTCTAAAGTTGGCTAAATATTTTTAGACCATATAAATGATTGGCATTGATTTACTTAAAAGGAAGCCTTCAAATGCCTTGAGTGCTGAAATTTAAATATAACGACTAAACATACTGCCTTGAAATCCATGTTTTTATGAAACAAGGAAAGGATAAGCTGCCCAATTATAGGGGGAAAAACCCACAAAACCATTTATGTCAATAGGCAGCACTTTAATGACGTGCACACGCACCTGTGTGTTCAATGTATTTGTGTTCTCATGTACTGCTAGAAAAATACTTTCATGAGAGATAGATTTTAGTGGGAGAATCACTCAGAGTCACTTTAAAACCACAAGTGTTGGCACGCTTGAAAATAACACTGAAGATAAATACAAATGTCAAGTTACCTCTGAGCCGCAGAATAACAAACAAAACACCATTTGTAAAGTGTTTTCATGAAGTCCATTTGAACCTCATAAACTGGTGAAGAATCTACCCAGGTAAGAACATCCGCTCATCCTTGTAGATGAGGAAGCAGGTTTTAGGACATTAGAGTTACTTGTTTAAAGTTAGACAGCAGCAGAGCTCAGGCTCCATTCTTTATAGTTATTCAAGGTTACCTCTACCTGGCAAATCAGAGGAAGGTATCAAATTAAGTTTCATAGCTGAGCTCATATCAGACTAGATAGTCCCACAGCCACAGTGTTTTGTTCTTAACTTGATAGGATTTGCGGGCCCTTTCTAATTGGCCCATGACCTCCCTAAGGACCACACATCCAAGCACAAATGCTCACATATGCAAACAAAATACAGCCCAGAGCTTAATTCATTCTTGCTCACCAATTAAAAAAAAAGGTTCAGATGAATGATTCAAATATCTATTTTGCCTCTAGATTTTAACGTTTTTTTCCCTGGGTCAAACAACAGACATTAAAAAAGATGTCTTTCCTATGTAACAAGAATATAATCCCACAGGTAAGACATCCATTTACTTTACAGGTCACACAAACATTTGATAAACTAACGTGTACAACTGGAAGAAGGGGCAAATATAATACCTGAGTATACCTAGTTAGACCTCAGGTTAAAGTTAGATTTGTCTGGAAACATGCATGAAGCTACTAAAAATATGGGTTGGGTAGAATTAGACAAATTTATGAAAAGGACACAACCTCCCTCCCCATCCTGTATTATCAGAGTTCCACCCTTAATTAGTATATAAACTCAGAGAAGCTGAGAACTCTCTGAGCAAACAACATAGAGGAAGGTTAAGTTCTTAAATGAGATAATGATGTACATGTGCATGTGTGTTCCAGTGCCCCATAATGGCATTTTGGTCAACAACAGCCTGCATGTGTGATGGTGGTCCCACATGACTCTACTACCATATTTTCACTATACCATTTCTATGTTTAGATACTAAATACCTACCATTGAGATATAAGGGTCTACAGTATTTAGTACAGTAACATGCTGTACGTGTTTCTAACCTAAGAACACTAGGCAATCCCACACCATCGAGGTGGGTAGTAGGCTCTACCACCCAGGTTTAGGGGAGTACACGCTCCAGGACAGTGATTTTCAATCGATGTGCCTTGAAAATTTTGAAAGATTGTTAAATTATCTTCTGAAGAAGTTCAAAGCACAGTAGATATATTCTTTTTCTTACTATTTGTTTTTTATCAACATAATTTAAGAGTGCTGTGGAAGTTTAAGTATAGGTTCAAGTGGGCCGTAAGAAAGGTTGAAACCACTTGCTCTAAGATGGGTCTACACAATGACAAAATCACCCAATGATGCGCTTCTTTCGACATATCCCCCTTGTTAAGTGATATGTAAATAAGAATGTCTGGGCATACAACAGATATCTTGCTTAAATTTGAATAGTCGTTCACTTTACAGATTAAAAATCCTTGCAATTTTTTTTGTTGGTTCTTACAGTACTTATAGAGAAATGGAATGTTCTACCAGACTTTTTGCACACAAAGCGCAGCTTTTTTTTTTGCAGTTTTTGGCCAGGGCGGGGTTTGAACCTACCACCTCTGGTATATGGGGCCGGTGCCCTACTCCTTTGAGCCACAGGAGCCGCCCACAAAATACAGCTCTTTTGTCATAACCAATACCTCACAATAGTGTCTGAGAACCTGCACGTTCTCAGTAAATACTGCATGACTAAATTTTTATAAACTTAAAATTCTGGAATTTTACTAAATTTAGTACATGATACACTATCAGTTGTGTTATCATGAGACCTTGCTCAGTTTCCTTTGCAAGAGTTGGATTTCAATGTGATTTCCAACACCTGTTAGAACAAGGTACATGGAAACCCCCAAGCAAATGAACTGAAGCCACCACGCAAAAGCATATTCATTCAGGTTGACTTCATTCCCAGTGATGACTCCATGACTTAACTCGGGCAGATCTAATGGTCTGTCTTAAGGTTTTTGGTTTCTTACATATTCTACTTGCTCTGCCCAAGATGAATAAAGGCAGGTAAACTTCAATATACCCAAATGGCCTGATACCAAGACCCCGGGGTACAGAAGAACAAGCCATAGAATGAACAGAGTGTAGGATTAAATTCTCAGTTCATTCTCTTAACTTGCTGGGAGACTTGTGGTAATATGCTAAAATTATTTGGGTCCTAGTTTGCTCACTTATAAAAGAGAAAGTTGGATTATACTTCCTTGAAACTATCTTTCATACTAAAATTCAATGACTTTTACTTTACTTCCATAAAGGCTTTCATACATATTATCTCAACCCTGTAAGGCAGATTTCTTCATTTCCACTTTAAGGGGTTTCAGAAGGTAACTGATTGCTCTACAGCTTGTCAACGTTACTTTTAGAACTGAAAACTGAGTACAATAATTCCTGGTATGTCACCATGATGCATCTTTGACTCAAGGTCAACCACCAGAAGGCTGTGTTGCAGTACTGTTTGATAGCCATCAAATAAGGTACCTACAATAAACTTACATAAATTCTTTGTGGGCCTTTATCTCTGCATGGGTGGAATATTTTGAATATTAGTGTCCCCTCAAAATTAATCCCCAATGTGATGAAATTTATAGGTGATGCCTTTGGAAGGTGATCAGGTCATAAGGGTGGAGTCCTAAGAATGGGATCAATGCTCTGACCCCCAAGTACCCTCTTGCCCTTCTTGTCGTCATGTGAGAATACAATGACGAGAAGGATGTCTATGAATCAGGATGAGGGCCCTTGCCAGACATCAAATCTGCCTGTGCCTTTATCTTGGACTCCCCAGCCTCTAGAACAGCAAAACATGAATGTCTGGTGTTTATGCCACCCAGTCTATAGTATTTTTGTTGTAGCCTCCCAAAGGGACGAAGACACCCGTATATCTTTCTCATCACCTTCTAGGTTATAGAAGAGCTTCATATTCTTGGTACAAAGATATTATTAATTTGTGTCTTCCTAATTATCCTTGTGCCAGTCCCACACACCTGCAGAGCTTTCAGTTGTGGTTTACACTGACAGCACCTCTTTATACTACTGGGGTTAGTACCTAGAGGAACACACGTCCTCACTACGTCTGACCCACCAGTGAGTAAAGCAGGAAAGAGAGTTCTCTCACACCTACCTGTCCCATCATTGTCTCCTTATACTGTTTCTTCTGGGTCACTTTGATTGGAGGCAATTTTGTCACAGCAGACACTAGGAAATTCATGAGAATGTCCTCACAATTGGCCAATTGGTCCACCATGTTCTTTAGGCTGGCTGGCAGGTAATGGGAGTACAGGTAGTGATAATATCTGTAAAAATCAAAGATTGGTTTCACAGGGGGCCATCTTTACATAATGCCAAGAGGATTTCTTTGAATCCTTAAACATGTCATGAATGGTGGTGACGAGGATGATGATGGCCATAGCTTGCACTTCTAAGGTACTTCCTATATGCCAGACAGTGTTCTAAAGTATTTTATAAGAAATGTCTCATATAAACCTCATAAGGAACCTACATGGTAGGTACTATCCCCATTTTATGTGAAGAAATAAAGTACAGAGATATACATAGACACAGATATTGCTTGCCCAGTCTAACTTTAATATCAGATCAGTCTGTTAGAAAGATCATAATATACACATGATCTATATATTACAAAGCTGCTTAATAATTTTAATTATTGTCTTAATTAGAACTATATTTAATACTATCCTTTGACTCTGAGTCCAAGAATAGACCATTCTATGTGATGCCCCACAAGCCACGTACATCTCAGTTCTGTTTGAGTAAAATTTGAATTAATTCAGTGATCAATCATTATAGAAAACCCATGATTAATTTGAGTTATTTCTCAGCTTACTATTATTTCCAGGTATTCATATATATATAGCAGCATATTGTTATGAGAAAATTGATTTCATTTTAATTATTGTCTTAATTAGAACTATATTTAATACTATCCTTTGACTCTGAGTCCAAGAATAGACCATTCTATGTGATGCCCCACAAGCCACGTACATCTCAGTTCTGTTTGAGTAAAATTTGAATTAAT